>BQNB010030908.1:0-54448 GCA_026074375.1 Tanacetum coccineum
CGACTCAAGGCATCTGCTACTACATTTGCTTTCCCCGGGTGATAACGAATCTCTCAATCGTAATCACTTAGGAGCTCTATCCATCGGCGTTGCCTCATATTGAGGTCCTTTTGGTCTAACATATGTTCTAGACTCTTGTGGTCGGTGAACACTACACACTTCGTGCCATACAAATAGTGTCTCCAGATCTTTAGGGCGAACACTATCGCTCCTAACTCTGGATCATGAGTGGTGTAGTTCTTCTCGTGAATTTTCGGTTGCCTGGAAGCGTATGCAATAACCTTCATTCTCTGCATCAGTACCGCACCTAACCCTTTTATGGATGCATCACAGTACCCACAAAATCTTCACTGCCTTCTGGTAGTGCTAAAATAGGTGCAACACATAGTTTCTATTTCAATAGTTAAAAAGCTTCTTCCTGTTCTTCAACCCAATCGAAATTCTGGTTCTTCTGCGTAAGCTCAGTCATGGGCTTAGCTATTTTGGAGAATCCTTCGAGTATCCTACAAGACCTAAGAACTGGCGAATCTCCAAAGGAGTGGTTGGAGATGCCCAATTCTTAACAGCTTCAATCTTAGCTAGGTCCATGTAAATACCACTGCTATCAATCACGTGACCAAGGAATTTTGCCGTATTGATCCAAAATTCACACTTAGAAAACTTGGCATACAGTTCTTCCTTCTTCAGCAACTCCAGAATAGTTTTCAGGTGTTCCTCGTGTTCTTTCTCATTACGGGAGTATATGAGAATTTCATCGATGAACACAATCACAAACTTATCTAAGTATGGCTTGCACACACGGTTCATGAGATCCATGAACACCGCAGCTGCGTTGGTCAAACCAAAAGGCATAACTCGGAACTCATAGTGTCCGTACCGTGTTCTGAAAGCAGTCTTGGGAATATCTTCTTCTCTAACCCTTAACTGATGATAACCTGACCTTAAGTCAATTTTTGAGTAGATGCTGGATCCTTGCAACTGATCGAATAAGTCATCGATCCTTGGTAAGGGATAACAATTTTTCACTGTAAGTTTGTTCAACTCACGGTAATCGATACACATCCGGAAAGATCCATCTTTCTTTTTGACAAACAAGATTGGTGCTCCCCACGAAGAGGAACTTGGTCTTATAAAACCTTTGTCAGAAAGTTCTTTTAGTTGTTCGGCTAGCTCTTTCATCTCTGCAGGTGCAAGATGATATGGTGCGCGTGCAATAGGTGCAGCTCCGGGTATTAACTCGATATGAAATTCTACTTGGCGTGTCGGGGATAATCCTGGCAAATCTTCAGGAAATACTGTTAGCCTTAAAATATGGTGACATATCGGAATTACATTAGTTTTCATTAGGCAAGAACTACAGGGACTATAACTGTTAAGATAGTATAGTGTCCCTTGTCTTGACCTATATATACCCCCTCCATACTTCCATGGAGGGGTGAGGATTCATTTTGTAAAAAGAGTGTGTGTTCTTGTTTCTCTCTCTAGACACACACCTCTTCCCATCTTTTTCCTTTCTCTCTAATAATATGGCTAAACATTTGTTCAATCCTCCCCGACCTCCGGATCTTTCTTGTGTAGCTAGTGATTTCTTATTATAACAATTGGTATCAAGAGCTAACCGGGGGTGTATTGTATTCGAGTGTGTTGTGTTTGTGACTTAATTTTTTTTGTTCTTGATGATTCGGCTTAATGATTCATTGTGCTTATGGTATGAGGCTGAAACAAAGAGAAGAAGAAGGTACGTCAAGGTGTTTGATGTATTGCTTGAACCGATCGAGTGAAGACCGAACGAGTGCACTTTTTGTTTGGACCGAACGAGTGGTCTTTGTTTGGATCGCATTTTGGTTCGAACTAGGGAGGATCGAACTAGGGGGATCGAACTAGGAGGATCGAACTAGGGGGATCGAACTAGGGGGATCGAACTAGGGGGATCGAACTAGGAGGATCGAACTAGGGGGATCGAACTAGGGGGATCGAACTAGGAGGATCGAACTAGGGGGATCGAACTAGGGGGATCGAACTAGGGGGATCGAACTAGGAGCATCGAACTAAAGAACCGAACGAGCGGAAATTTTCGATGATCGAACGAGCGGAAATTTTCGATGATCGAACGAGCGGAAAATTTCAATGATCGAACGAGCGGATCGAACGAGTTGATCGAACGAGTTGATCGAACGAGAGGATCGATCGAGAGGATCAAACGAGTTGATCGAACTAGGTGATCGAACTAGCAATAACCGAACGAGCGGAAATTTTCGAGGATCGAACGACCGGATCGAACGAGCGGATCGAACGACCGGATCGAACGAGAGGAATCGAACGAGTGGAATCGAACGAGCAAAAAATTTTTTGGACCGAACGAAATTTTTTTTCTAGCAATCTTGTGTGACGAAAACGGTTTCAGTAAAACGGCCATAACTTTTGATCCGTAAGTCCGTTTTAGGCCCGTGACCTCTCAAATCGAAGAGAAAAACGAGACGGATCACGCTGTAACCACCCTTTAGCTGGTTAAGGATTTTTCGAAGGCCAAAAACATCGTTTTCTATGAGAAATTGACATTTTTCAGTTTTTTTTGGAATTTTTCGCCGCTGATTCCGAATCAAATCACTCACGGTTTTCTATTGATTTTGTAAAATCCCGTTAATTCATTTATCGGTTTTAATCATAGACGTGTAAAATCCCGTGAATGTTAATTAATAACAACAACACAACAAACACGATACATAACACTACAAAAGATCCGAATAAGATTCACTACAATGACAAACGGCTAGAGATTCGGACTACGATGACAAGTAATCACGAAGTTGATTTGGTATCCCTCATTTGAGATTGAAGTTGGATTTCATGAAGGCGTCTACTTATTTCATCATCGAGACTTCCTTCTATTTTCTACCCCTTTTCCTTAAACCCAATCTATCGATTGATGACTTGCTTGAACGTACAACAGATTTGATTGAGACTTGAATTATCTAGTTCCAGCAGTCAGGGGTGGTTGGTTGCAGACCTGGTTAACTATCACTTAAAGGAGTTACGTTGTAGTACTCAGTGTCACACGCAGAAGACGATGTGGATAATTTCAAGAGGTGTTGTACTTCTCATACTTTCGGAGTGGGTATAGAGTACGTAAAGATCTAATCTTGCACCGTTCTTCAATCAACAACAGTGCAAGATTAAGTAACAAATTTGGGGGATTCTACTTCATTTTCAAGTTTGGTATATCGGGTTTACTTCACCAAGTGATTACAACAATAGCCGACAGAATACGAGGTTGGAAAGTTAGCCAGAGAGTTTAAAGGTTGAGATGTAATCAGCAATTCTCACGGGTATTTTTGTGCTATTCCAAGACAATGATACTTCACAGTCTAAGCAAAATCTTTAAAGTTCTTCGACGACATTCATTCACAAGACCTTGATTATACCAAGTGTTCTTGATTCTTGCTTCAACTCCTCTACGGTTTGTGAAGTCAAAGATGGTAATGATTCTTTTGTAAATCAAGATTTGTGCTTATGACAAGAACTTCTCGAGTATATGGACGTACACGACAATGATGCTTCCGAGAGTTCGCAACCATCATGGGGGAAAATGTGTACATCCGGGACTTAGTTGACTTTGATGTTACCGTGTCAACTTCCAAGGAGAAGTAGTGTAGACTACTTTACTTAGTATGGTTTGTGAAGTATTATGCATATGTGAGAAGAATTGTTGCTGATTTCTCGCATGTACCCCCGAACGAATATTCACCAAGCCCTAATGACAAGAAGCAGTGGTCGTTAGTGTGGTTTGACTTCTACAAAATTCCGCTGTGCACGTTAATGACAGGTAGAAGATTGTTCAAGCTACATCAAAGTTTTAGAATCTGCTTAAGATAGGGATGTTGGTTTGGGGGGAAGCCGATTCAGAAACTTCGCCAAAAAGGAGTCTATGAAGAAAGCTTTTCAAGACATGCTGCATGAGTTGGGGGGAAGTTAATCCAACTCATGCATACTACAATGGTTCATGTACAAGTAAAGACACTGAAGATCCAAGCTGGAGTACAAGTTTCAAGACCAGGAGAACTCAGAAGACATCTTCAGCTTTGGAAGTGCTTTGGAAGACTTTATTTGTGTTGTATTTGTACCTGATAGGAACATTGTAAGTAATTCCGTATGTCCACATATTGGGGGAAGATTGTTAGCCCTAAAATATGGTGACTAATCCGGAATTACATTTATCATTTATAGTCGTGTCGGGTTAGTTTAGCTAGTCAAGCCCGGGACTATAAATACCCCCTCCATACTTCCATGGAGGGGAAGAAGCTCACTTTTGTAAGGTGAAAGTGTGTGTGTTTTCTCTCAAGCACACACCTCTTCCCATTTCATCTCCTTTCTCTCTATTATAATGGCTACACATCTCTTTCATTTTACCATCCCTCCGGATCATGTGTTATAAGGTGAATCTAATGTTAACATTGGTTCGTCTAATGAGCTTGATAAATCAAGATTGTGGCATTCCCGTCTTGGGTACGTAAACAAGAAATGCATCGCCCAACTCCAAAAGGATGGATGGTTGGAATCATTTGACTTTAAATTGGATGATGTATGCGAGTCTTGCTTATTGGGAAAGATAACTAAATCATCATTCACAGGATCGTGTGAAAAAGGTAAAGGATTATTGAACTTAGTACACACAGATGTGTGTGGACCATTCTGATCTGACATAAAAGATGGAAAACGCTACTACGTTATGTTTACTGGTGATTTCAGTAGATATGGATATGTTTATCTTATTAAACATAAGTCGGATACCTTTGAAGTATTCAAAAGGTATCAAAATGAGGTAGAGAACCAACTGGGTAGAAAGATAAAGGTACTCTGATCTGATAGGGGATGAGAATACCTTAGTATCAAATTTTTTGATCATCTTAAAAACTGTGGTATAGTTTCACAGTTAGCTCCTCCAAGAACACCACAACTAAATGGAGTTGATGAGAGGAGAAATAGAACCCTGTTAGACATGGTTCAATCTATGATGAGTCGAGCAACACTTCCAATAAGCTTATGGGGTTACGCATTAGAGATAGCAATCCATATCTTAAATCTTGTACCCACTAAGAAGGTTTCGAAGACACCTTTTGAGAAGTGGAAGGAAAAACGTCCTTCTCTTGGGCACATCAAAATCCGGGGTTGTAAGGTTTACGTTAGACGAGAAGCTCAGGGCAAACTAGAAGCCAGATCTGAAAAGTCTCTTTTCATTAGTTATCCAGAAGAGTTATTTGGATATTTGTTTTACAAACCCAAGGATAATGTGGTATTTGTAGCTCAAAGAGGAGTGTTCCTTGAGAGAGAAATGATATCTAAAGAGGAAAGTGGGAGTAAGATAGACCTTGAAGATATTCAAAAGTCTACAGATGAATAACCTATAGTGAACACTGACACTCAACCAGAGGTGGTGACACCTATTAAGCCTGATGATATATCCTTACCCATTCGAAGAACAAGTGGTAGAGTCAGCAAGCCTCCTCAGTTCTACTATGGTTTCCATATTGAAGAGGACAAGAGTAGTGATAGTACACTAAGTGAATTGGATGAGCTTGCTAACTACAAGGAAGCGATGGCAAGCCCTGAGGCTGCTAAGTGAAAGGAAGCTATGAAAAGTAAGATTCAGTCTATGTATGACAACCAAGTTTAGAATTTAGTTGACACTACATCGTTCATAAGACAGTAGTATATAAGTGGATCTTCAAGAAGAAGACATAAATAGAAGGGAAAGTACACACGTATAAAGCTAGGTTGGTAGCAAAGGGTTATACTCAAACCCACAGGATTGATTATGAGGAAACCTTCTCACTAGTAGCTAAAATAAAGTCAATTAGGATAATGCTTGCCATATTTGCATTTCATGATTATGAAATATGGTAGATGGATGTTAAGACCGCTTTCCTTAACGAAAAACTGACAAAGGATGCGTTTATGGCACAACTAGAAGGTTTTGAAAATGCAAAGTATCCTAAAAGAGCGTGCAAGCATCAAAAGGCCATTTGTGGACTTAAACAGGCTTCTCGTAGCTGGAATCTCTGCTTCTATGAGAAAGTCACACAGTTTAGATTTTATAGAAGCAAAGATGAGTCCTGTATATATGTCAAAGTTAGTGGGAGTGTTGTAGTCTTCCTCGTATTATATGTGGATGATATACTACTCATAGGAAATGATATCCCAATGTTACAAAGTGTAAAAGACTAGTTGGGGAAATGTTTCGCTATGAAAGATTTGGGAGATGCATCATATATTCTTGATATAAAGATTTACAAAGATAGGTCAAAACGTATTATAGGACTCAGTCAGGACACATACTTAGATAAAATTTTGAAAAGATTCAAAATGGAGAATTCTAAGAAAGAAAATCTACCCTTACATCATGGCATAAAGATAAGTAAGGATCTATGTTCGAAAACTAATGAAGAACTGGACAAAATGAGTTGAGTCCCATATGCTTCGGTTGTAGGATTGATCATGTATGCCATGACGTGTACAAGGCCTGATGTCTCCTTTGCTTTAAGCATGGTGAGTCGGCATTAACAAAATCCTGGTGAAGGTCATTGGACAGTTGTAAAGAATATTCTTAAGTATTTAAGAAATTGTAAAGACATGATCTTAGTTTATGGTGGGAAGAAGAACTCAGAGTGACTGGTTATTGTGATGCAAGTTGGAAAACGGATAAAGATGATAGTCGTTCACAGTCTGGTAGGGTATTCTTGCTGAATAAGGGAGTGGTGACATGGAAAAGTTCAAAGCAAGATATAGTGGCAGACTCTACATGCGAGTCCGAGTATATTGCAGCTTGTGAGGCTTTAAAGGAAGCTATCTGGATGAAGAATTTCATTAGAGATCTTAGAGTTGTTCCAATAGTACAAGACCCCATTGAAATATTCTATGATAATGAGAGTGTAGTCGCCTTGAATAAAGAACCCAAGGATCACGAAAAGTCAAAGCATATTGAAAGAAAATACCATTTTGTTCGAAGCAAAGTAGAAGAAGGACACGTGATTGTGAAGCACATACGATCAGAGGATAATCCAGCTGATCCATTCACAAAGGCATTGGCTAAGTCCAGACATGATGAACATGCTAGGAGCATAGGATTGAAAGATAATATAAAGTTTTAATTGTTAGTTTGAATTTGAAACATTATAAACAATGATTAAAATTGTAATGGATTTGGCGATTAAATAATGGAGATTTGTTTATTTTCATGTGTGCTACCATTTACTATTGTTTATCATTATGTTTCATTTTTGCATATTTAGAATCTACTTCTTGAGTACCTAGTTTACTCAAACAACCTCAGTCGTTCATACTACAGGAAGTAAGTATTGATTTAAGACTGTCATGGAGTGTTAGCAGATTGTCTATAAAGATTAGACATAGCATAGAGAATGCTACAACACTCATGAGTACTTAATGGGAATTAAGTATAGGAAAAACCCGTACTTAAAGAGATTACTTCATGGATTACTATCACGAGTAATTCTAAGATGATAATATCCTCTATTCTTAAAATAAAGATTCATTGACTTTCTAGTTTTTCAAGTCTATTATACTTTAGTTTATTCAAACGTTGCGTGTAAATGCCAGTTATAAAGGATATGCTAGATATGACATCGTGAGTTGACTAGTTCTATGTATTAAAAGTTTATTTGTTCCGTTTGCCTAAATAGGAAAGCCATATCTATGGGGCCCCTCGATGATTAGATGTTGACTTAAATGTGCTAGGCCTGGCCAGAACTAAATTAATGTGTTCAATATAGTAGTCTCACATAGTCAAATAATTAGAAATCCAGAAACATATGTTGAACCTAGAGATTGATTAAAATCCATGTCTCATGTTCATATGATATCAGTAAAACAAAGGAATGGTTGATCACTTATCTAAGGGTTGTCTCTAAGTTATGATTCAGAGTTCGACAGTTGCATTAGATGGCCCTCTTTGCTTAGTTAATCAGGATAGTCTTAGACCAATTATAGTTGATGACTTATCCAAGTGGGAGAATGTTGGATTTAGTGTCCAAGTTTATAACTAATTGGTAAGACTGTCATCAAAAGTAGAGTCATTTTTAGGTTACCTTAGTGAACCGTTAAGAAAAATAAATGAAAGATAATATTAATTAGAATTAATATTATATGTATAATTAATTGGTTTATTGATTTATTAATAGTTGGTAAATTAATTAGAGGCTAGTTATAAAGAAGCATGGGCTGATTATGAACTAATACAAGGTGTATTAAGTTGAACAGGCCGGGAAGACCCATAAGGGACCCATGGGATGTTTTTTGGGGGAATATTGCATCCCTCCAAAGAGCTATTCCAAGTCCATTCCTCTCATTATAAATAAAGGGGCATGACAAGGCTTTATTTGCTCATTTTCTCTTTCTCATTCCTATTCCTTGTAAGAGTTAACTGATGGGTTCAGTTCTTGAACCCTTTAGTCTTTCAGTAGATTTAAATGTAAAATCCCCTAAGTTACTCAAGCTGAAGTAGTTCAGTTTAAGATGCGAAAGTTCTATTAGCATCAGCTCTTTAGGTCCTTAGAAGATTGGGAAGTATCTTCACTTCAGTGTATGCAGCGGTACAAAAACTGAAGAAGGCCCTTAGTTGGAGCTTCAGTTTAGCTTGGTTGACAATTCCAAGTTCAACGTAGTCTATCTCCTTAACAAAAGCTAAAACATAAGTTTCACTTCTAGAAGGTTTACAAGGCGGGAAAAAGATTGCTTTATACCAAAAGGAATAAAGTAATCTCCCTTGGAAAAGGTGCTTCTAAAGTCAGCAGAGACGTACATTCGATTTTCCTTTAAGGGTTGTACCTGATACTCTAAAGCATGTCAACATTTAATGTTATCTTAACCACCCATTAGATGTGTGACACGCGTACTAGGTTAACTTGTAAAGCCTAATCTCTTTTCCTATAAAAGGAAAGAAATTCTTAGAGTAAATGTTATCTCTTCCAATTAATGTGAAAACACATTGAAGATTTCATTTATCTCTCAAACAAACTGACTCGTACCACTGAAAGCTGAAGCTTTAGTTTTGGTTATAACAAGTTTGTTTTCTTAAACTCTTAACATAGGTTAAGGTTTAAGTTCGAAGGAGATAACACCCCAATTGTCATTTAACCACCTTGTTATTCCGCAAGCAAGGTGTGTCATAGATTTTTTATTTAATTCTAATAAAAGTCTATACGTTGAAAAGCACTTCAGTGTGTTTTAAACTTGTTCTTTATATTGTTTATATATATTCGTTTAAAACTCACTTCGTTGCCATGAAATGTGATTAGTCTAAATTGATAAACTATAGATCACATTTCAAGGGACCAACAAGTGGTTTCAAAGCCTTCTGGTTTATAAAATCTCATAAAAAAGGTTATATAAAGGTCCAAAGATTTTTAAAATCAAGATCCATCTTAAATGGCAGCAGTAGAGGTACCATAAACTCTTGAGTGTAGGGGTGGCCAACTTAATGTTGCTCCTGTACTAGAGGTGGAAAATTTCACCAACTGGAAAAAGAGGTTTATGTGCCACATTATTGGTATTGAACTTCAATTTGAAAATATCATAAAAAACGGTCCTTTTATCCCTATGACAGTTGGTCAAAGGAAGCCAGAAAATCAATAGACTAGAGATGAGAGAAAGGCTGCTAACTTAGATCAGCGACTTAAAAGTCTCATCATGTCTGTCCTTCTAGATGATCAAATGAATTTTGTCATAAACTGCTTAACAGCTAAATCAACATGGGATGACCTGATACTATATCATGAGGGCCCCTTTGATGTGAAAAAATCGACCTGAAATTGTGCTATAAAACCTTCAAATTCAAAGAAGGTGAATCTCTAACACAAACTTTCACCAGATATAAAGCTTTGATGAATGAGTTAGTAAATGATGGCATCAAACTTTCAAAACTTGAGATAAATACTCGTTTTATAAATGGGTTACCAAAGAAGTGGCTAAGTTTCTACCAAAGTCTCAGAAACACAAACAATGTGAAAGAATTTAAGTTTGCTTCTCTATTTGGTGTTTAAATATGAAGAAAACCTTATAGACAGTATTTATAAGACTGAAAAGAACAAATCTCTTGTCTCTACAACACCTCTGTCAACTGCCTTCTTCTCTTCCTCTATTTTCCAGGACTTTCAAGATAGTCCTGATGATGAAGAGAATACAAGAAGCAGTCATGAGTATCTGAATGATCTAGAGGAAGAATACCAAGCAAGAGCTCTTTTAGCAAAATCTAAAAGATTCTTTAAGAAAGGTACTAAAAGGTTCAGCAGTGCAAAAGCAACTAACTAAACTGAATGTCACAAATGTGGCAAGAAGGGTCACTTTATAAGAGACTGTTGGTCAAAAACTTCAGTCTCTACATATCAGTCACCCTTTCAACTAAATCCTCTCAGTTCTTCATAGCACAAACCTGAACTAAGACCAACCAAAGACTTTGAAACCAAATACAACAAAGTTAAGGCTAAACTGGCTCTCTTGAGTTTAAGCTGTTCCGCCTCTAAAGCCTCTATGGTAAAGAACAAAGGTCTTATCGCTGAAGCCTATGAATAGTATAAAGAAGAAGTGTCATCAGATGACAATGAGATGATGGAAGTAAAAGTACTCATGGCACTAGCTGAAGAAAACAATGCTGTCAGCAAAGAAGGTGCTAGAAATAGTGAATGGGTATAGATCTCTATGAGAAAGGTACACACTCTTCTTGAAATTGAAGATAATAATGAGAGAAAAGTCTGTTTAGATTATTTGTGTATTGATCTTAACTATATTGAAGAACAAATAAATAACCTTTTGTCAAAACATAGAAATCTTGTTCATGAACTGAATGCATACAAAGAACAGCTTTTAGTATTAACAAGCAAAAGTTGATTTTCTTACCATGCAACATGTAAACACTGAAATTCTCAAAGAGAATAAAAACTTAAGAACTAAACTAAAAGAGCAAAAAGCAATCACTAAAACATGGCTTAACACTTCTAACAAAGTAAATCAGTGTATCAGTTAATAAATTCCTTCTCAAAAGAAGAGAATTCTGGGAGTTGATCAACTCACTGAAGATCCCTCCAGTTCAGGGCTAAAAGACCTAGTCTTTGTAAAATCTTCAGCTAATGACACAAAAGTGACCATACCTGGTGTTAAAAGACCCTGGTTATCCGAAGCTGAAGGTTTTATTATGCCAAATCATGATACTGGTAGGATACTCCCGTCTGAGTCATAAAGAAACACAAATGATCCTTCTGTTGCTGTCATTGACTCTTTAGCGACTGATTATGATTCAACAGATGAATCTTCAGTCTGTAGCACCCCTCTTCCTCCACTGAAGAAGTTGGATGGTACTGAACCTATTTCTAGGACCAAAGACTATTAAATCAATTTTGAAGTCAAAATCCACACTCAAAGCTAAAACTATAAAAGGTGTCAAAATAAATAAACCATCCCCAGCTCCTGCTAAGGGTAACAAAAGCTCTCCAGCTTCAAAAGTTAACTCAGCTCCTGCTGGTAAACTAAAGAGTGTGAAAATTAAAGATGATCCTCTTTTGGCTATTGTAATGAAAGAACTAAACGACCTAAAATTACAAATTACCAAGAATCAGTCATCTTACTCCAGAAGTAATCAACCATAACAGGTTCCACAAAATACACTTCAAGACAATTACAAAACACAATTAAAAAAGAGTTGTGATCTATATGGCTTAAATAATCATCTCTCTAAGAATTGTTATAAAGTTTTATTTTGTAAAAGGTGTGAGATAACTGATCACAGAACCTGTGATCATGTTAAATACATTTCGACCATGAACATGTCTCAGCATCTCAAAAGTCTGGGTAGATCTCCATCAAAATCTAAAATCCCAAGACCATTAAAACGATTATTTCCACCTTGCATACACTATGGATGTATAGATCATTTATCTAATGAATGTTTATACTATCCTATATGTAAGTTATATGGAAGTTATGATCATGACACAAATGGTCATAACAGGATTATCTCTCTAGAAAGAGAAATCAATCCAAGAAATCCTCAACATGCTTTCAAAAAATGTAAAGCGTGTGGTAATCCAAATCATACCACAACTGATCACTATGACATTGAATGGTTCAAAAGACGTGAAGCACTTCAAGCCAAAAATGCTGAATGTTAGATGTTATAAAAAGACTCGGTCACCCCGTGTATTTTACCGTTTATTGTTGCTCGTAGTTAAGTAGTTAATGTATAACATTCGGTTATGGGCCGGGTACTAAACCCAACATGTAAGCCGACTACCAAGGCCTTAAGGCCAGTTTTTGTTGTAACTATATATGCCTCTTCCATGCCATGGAAGAGGTGGGTTAGTCATTTACATAATACAACTTTTCATTAGAGCTTCACCCCCCCCCCCCCCCCCCCCCCGCTCCCCCACTAGAAAGTTTCATCTCTCACTTTCTCTCTCTAGACTTGGCTAATCCACTTGTCATCTGATTGTGTTATGATTTCCATTATCCTACAATTGGTATCAGAGCACATGGGATGATTAGCTAGATTGTGTCTACGTTTTCTTGGTTAATTTTGATCAAAAGTTTGGTTTTTAAAGGTTTATAGTCTTGTTCTTGGTTTTCTTTGATCTTGACATTTGTGATGTTAAAGTTTATGTTTTTATAGTTGCTATAGCCTTCTAGTACCATTGTGTCAAAGAAACAGCAAAAATGTTCAATAGGGTGATTTTTAGGTGTTTTTAGGTGAAAAACCAAAAATTTTCATTCCAGCGAGTCAAGTCACTGTTTGATGATCTTCGTAGCGAGTTACGGTACTATACTGGCGAGTTGTCAGCATAGTACACTGTGTGTCAGAAAGTAATGTGTCAGCGAGTTGTCTTCTTGTGCAGGCAGCGAGTTAACCCATCTTGCAGGTAGTGAGTTGAAGACTAGCGAGTTGGATACTAGCGAGTTAAAGACTAGCGAGTATAGGTTTTTGAAGATCTTTATACTAGCGAGTTAATAACAAAACTATGTCAGTTTAAATTTTTTTTGAGCTAGCGGTTGTCAACCATCTCTCAACAGTTACTGGTTAATTGAAGAACAATTTTTTCTAGCGACTTGTGACCAGGACTCTGTCCATTTAATTTCTTACCAGTGGAAGTTGTCAAGTCTCCTTCCAACGAGTTCCATCCCACGAGTTATGATTTTTGTGACCTTTGGACAAAATTTTTTCAAAAATGACCTATTTAACCTGTAATCCTAACAAACTTGAACAACAATTCACCATTTCATATAATCAATCACCACTTTTAACATACAATCACTAATCATTGTTCGATCAACTTAATCATTTCACAATCAATTAAAGATGGCCAATCGTTCCAGAAGAAATCCAGAAGATGCCAGTTACCGCTACCCACACCACCTATGCTTGATAGGACTGACTTTGCATTCATAGCAGACAACGAATCACTGGAATGTCCGGGTAAAGAGAATTGTGGTAGAACATAATAAAAGACAACTATTAAGACCTTTTCAGATGGGAACATGTTCTGGGCAAAACCTTACATAAAAAAAAAAAGAAGGGAAAGAATGTGGCCTTAACATCTAGGCCAAAACGAGACTCGAGACCGATTCGACCTGTCACCTTAAATAAGGAAAGTTAAAATGCAATCATTCGAGTCAACAAACATCCTACTTCAAGGGTTGCCAAAAAGATATCTACTCTCTTATTAATCATTACACTGATGCAAAGGACATATGGGATAATGTAAAGATGCTCCTGGAAGGTTCAGAATTAACAAAAGAAGACCCCGTTTAAGTCACAACTGTAATGATGACTTCGAAACACTTCCTGACAGCACAAAGAAGAGACTATCCATGATAACTATTATAAGATTTGCCAACTCATCAATGACATCGTAAACATCAAGTATGACCATGTCCCTGAATGCAGCACACACAATTTCTAAGTTTGATAATATACATTTTGCCAGAATGGGGTAATTTGTAACAGCAGTAAACCAATTAGAGGTAGGAGGAACTCCAACTATGATCACGTATACCGTATCTAAAGCATCATAAGGCACATGCCAATGAAAACAAATGTGTTGGAACGATTCAACTCAACCCAATTTTTGATCCCTCGCCTTGATATCTAAGTTTCACATCAGCATACAATTCACAATCATCAACAAATCCATACTCCACATATGTTCCACCACATTTGCAGACAACTCTCAACTTGATTCATGACTCCTCTCCAACTGACAACTTAATTGAGAACTTTAACCAACACACTATTCCCGAACTCAACCCATCATACAAAACATACCGTTCCTTAAATAAAACAATCCAACTCAGAACTTCATCAAATCCTAGGAACCTAGCCACAATTTCAATACTGCAAGTGTTTTGTTATTCAGAATGTTCAGGGTTCTACAA
The DNA here is from genome assembly GCA_026074375.1 of Tanacetum coccineum. Classification (NCBI taxonomy): domain Eukaryota; kingdom Viridiplantae; phylum Streptophyta; class Magnoliopsida; order Asterales; family Asteraceae; genus Tanacetum; species Tanacetum coccineum. The sequence goes on from BQNB010030908.1 coordinate 14,434, forward strand.
GGAAATAGAGGACAGGGTAACCCTTCACGGGGTTTGAGGTGCAGCTGGTTATGGGGGAGCTCATAACAGAGTTTGGGTAATCGCTAATCCATGTCAAGCAAGGAAGGATAAGTGCTACAACTGCAATGGTATGGCCACATAGCAAGTAATCTGCACTCAGCCTACGCGCCATACAACTCGCGATACTTCAAAGACAAGATGTTCCTATGAAAGCTTAGAGAATGAGGTGCATTAGATGAAGAACAATTACTTATTTATTACATGTGGACAAGACACAACAGTTTGATTGAAGAAATGGTAAGAAACCAATTCAGTACTTAGCAGCTCATATGGATAATGTTTTTCAAGCTGATGACTGTGATGTGTTTTGATTTTTGATGTTGATGAGCTCCTACTGCACAGACCATTTTAATGGCAAAACTATCATTCGCATATCCTGTATAAGAGAAGCCGAACCGTCTTATGATTCGTACGTTCTATCTGAGGTACCAACGATAACGATTCATTATCAGGATACTAATTTGTGAACATCATGACATAATCACGAGATGTCATATACGATGTTACAACCAAACTATGTTGTTAACTCCACATGCTGGTTTTTAACAATTGATAGTAATATGATGTTCTGTATGATCAGTACAAACAGGTGGCAACACAGTGCCAGTTATGTATAGAATAATGTAATCTCTGTACCAAATGATGCATATATGATGATATTAAATGATATGCATGAACCGCCTGCTCAATATGTCTCCTTGTAACAACACATAACAATGTAGTTGCTAAATCATTGACTGTTTGAACTTGCAACATATAAAGAACAAGTTGAACTGTAAGGAACGACGGGCCATAGTGAACTAACGGAAAAAAGTATAACAAAAGATTGATGAAAAATTAAGAATAGATATGACAGAACCGTAATATTAATAAGAAAAATTGAAAAATGTACATCATTCTGGTAAAAATTACAACTTTCCTCCACCATTAACCATAACAAGTCAATGGTAGAAGAAGTTACGTCTTTGAAAAATGATTTTAAACAGAAAGAAAATAAATACCTTGAAGAATTTTTGGACATGAAAGCTTTAAAAGAAAGTGTCGAGGATAAATTATACAAACAAGACTAGTCTCTTGAAATAATTCACATGTTGTGTAAACCAAAGCCCTATTATGATGAAAAGAATAAGGTAGCTATTGGCTACAAGAACCATTTATGTATCACCCGTGCAAAGCAAGTTTAGCCTGCCCTATATAATGGTCATGAAATTATCAAAACCAATCATGTCCCGGCCATAGTGCACAACTCAGAGGATACCCTAGAGATAGCTGAAATCACTAGGAAGAAAATGAATGACAAGATAAAAGACCCAGAGTGTGTGAAAAAGAGAGTTAAGATTGCACCACCTGATTACTCGAGAGAGAATTATTTATCGACTTTCACACCACAGAAACAATTAACCCTCGAGCAGATATTTTGGCCTAACGATCTCATCGAGATGAAAGCAAAAGATCTCAAGGAGCAGACTAAAGCTTCATGACCAATCAAAGCGTTGATGATGTATCCACCAAATACACCTGCAACGCTTGTTCCCAGGGTGCTTCCAACAAAAATTCAAGTAAAAATTAATATTTTTACACTTATACAACTTTTTTCGAAATTTGAAAAAACCTACAAAAAGAGAATTACACCTACTCGGCTCACTGAAGGGGAAAGGGGTTTTGAACAAACCAAGGAATGTTATCTCACCGAGGTCATTCCATTTTTCAAAACACTTAAAGAACATTTTGAGGGCATTCAAAAGGCTCTAACTAAAGAAATTAAAGAAATGAAAGACATTTTTGAAGAGTTGGAAGCTGAGGTTGACCACAACGTTGTCCGATAAGTGAAGCATGCTGAGATGAGAGAAAAACCTTCTTATTGAAAAATGATAATTTAATTGCAGACTGGCTTATCCAAAGATGTGTTTATATTACAACGAAACTAAGCATACTGTAATAGAAATTATAAAATGGCCGATGATACCCAACACTGTTGTTCAAGCAAGATTGATCTTGAACTAGAAGCAAATATTTCTAAATTACGGGATAAGATCAAACAAAAGATCATACCTGAGACTTAGTAAACCAGTTTCTAATCTTAGGAAAAATCACTTAAACCTGCAGCTAAAGTATCAAAACCTTAAAGAAAGTTTTTGGAATAACCCACCTCTACCCGCTAGAGAAACTCTTGATTTTGACTTAGTCTTTGTAATTGAAAAAATGAAAGCTTCCCTTCAAGGAAAGGACAACGTCATCATAAAAATTGAAATGCAAATCTTCAACTAAAGTAATACCCAAGTGAAGCAACCGTTACACTGTGATTTGCGAGCCTTAAGATTTACAGATCCACTCAATTAACCGATAAAATCACCACCTTCAAGAACAAAATGACTTTTCAAAGCAGAAAAATGGAAAATGATAAAGCAGCATTACAAGGAATTTATTATTCAATTAAGATCACGCAGTGTGCTAATCATATCGAATAAATAAAAAAAAAACAGCTCTGTTTAACTGCAAATAGAACACTAAAAAGTCCAAATACAAAATAAAAATCAATGTTGTCACACTAACATGTAAAACCAAGAAGTTCTTGCACCGGTAAGTATGCCATTGATGTTGAACCAAATTACCCCTCGAAATAGGAAAACAAGGTAAGATCCTACAAGTAATATCTCAGCATGCTAAGGAAAGTGTTGAAACTAATCGAGAGATAGTAAGGAATCTAAAGATGAAAGACCTTTAAGAATTAGATCACTTGCATAATCAGGCCTTTTGACACCAAACACTTCTTAGAACTATAAGCATATGTGATTGGCACTTTCCGCAATACTTCATCAACTAGACAAAAATCATACATATACCCCTTTAACTAAAGAAAAAGCAAGTCACTTTTGAGGTCCAATTATCAATGTCCACATAGTAACACACACACAAACATGTAATCAACTAAAAACTCAAAAGACAAAGTCCCTGATCCTCCTTCTACAGGAGTAAACAGTTGCACTGATGCTAGCGGATCACAGCCTAGGACCAAGAAAAATAGGATCTTGCCGGCTAAGAGTGTCAACAAGAAGAATGTGGAAGAACACCCTAGGACAAATAAGTCTAATTTAAAAAACAAGAATCGTGTTGATTCTAGTATTAGCTCCAAGCGTATTGTAATTAATTCAAATTCTCATACTGCTTGCAAGACATGTTAACAAATGCTTAATTTCTGCCAAATTCATGATGTTTGTGGTGGTTACTTATTTGTGCACTCGTGTAACAGCATCCCCCTCTGATTAAAAATGTTGTGCTAAATGTTAAGCAATTTTTAAACCTAAACAATCAATCAATTCTGGAAACCAACCTGTGCAAACTACTTCCCACTATAGTTTCTCAATGGAAGCCAAAAGGGAAGGACATTCGCTTTTAGGAGCACAGTGCCCCTTAATATGGCACACTACCATCCAAAAGTAGTGTCTGCTATTGCTTATGCTAACCCACAGGAACCCAACCATAATTGGGGTTTCAACTGTCCAAACTTTATCCAACATGTTTGTTATCAAGCTGGCATGTCGTATAGAACATCCTTGTGTATTTGGATTCCAGGTGCTCAAACATATACGGGGGATCGCTCACGGTCAGGAATTTACTGAAAACGTTCATCGGTAACAATTAGATTTCTGGAATGAGCACTTTGCAGCTATAATGTGGTTTAAGATATTATGTTATTGGTGATAGTGTAATCTCCAGGGTATACTATGTGGAAGGACTAGGACATGATCTGTTCTCTGTCAGATAATTTTGCGACTTTGATCTGGAAGTTGCATTCAGGAAACATTCATCTTATGTTCGAGATACGGATGGTGTTGATTTAATTAAAGGTTCTCGCGATTCTAATTTGTATACTATCTCGGTTGAAGACATGATGAAGTCCTCTCCACTTGCCAGTTGTCTATGGCCTTTAAGAACAAAAATCATGGTTATAGGCACCGTCGATTAAACGCACTTGAACTATCGATACCAACAATGACCTTGAAGAAAGGAACTTAGTCAGAGGTTAAAACCTATATTGAAGATTGAGTAAAGATCAGCATTGCTCTGCATGTCAACTAGAAAGAGCAACGCAAACCCAAAACCCAAAACCAAAAACACCAACTTAGAAGTTCTTAATACCCTTCATATGGATTTATGTGGACCAATGCGAGTGCAAACAATTAATGGGAAGAAATACATCTTAGTCATCATTGATGATTATTCACGTTTACTTGGGTTAAGTTTTTGAGATCGAAGGATGAAACCCCATAGGTCGTCATCAAATTTCTAAAGCAAATATGTAGGTTCCAATTGAATGGATCTTTTATTAGCTTAGATAAATCTAAACAATTAGATTAGAAACCTTGTGGTGTAATATAAAGAACTATATGGGTGGAATTAATCTTAATATACATCCAGAAGGAAACAATCAAACAAAAATTTTTTTAAACACAGAACTTTCCCACAAAGCTTTCAATATATTTAACAAACCATAACACAACTATAAGTTTTTTGCCTAACAATTAAAGACTCTAACTATTAAATGAAATTCGACGACTATGAAAGTATATGAAAAAGATATATGTCTAACTATGCCGTAGGGTTCCTTTTATACACTAAGGAAAACCCTAATGGGCTTATAAAATGCGTTAGGAGATTATGCAGAGATCATACATATCTATTCCTAATTTATCTCATACATATCTCATAAGCAACACTAATGTACTAACTAACAGTACTAACATTGTACTAACAGTACTAACTATAACTAGCAGTACTAACTATTACTACTAGCAATTAATTAAGACCATCAGCCAGCAAAATCTTGTAGAAGCTCATTAAATTCCAACATATCCACCCCCTAAACTTATGATTTAGAGTGCCTTTAAATCGTTAATGTTTCTTGAATTAAAGCTCTTAGATTTTGATAAGGATTTCTTTCAAACATTTAGCTACCTATCCTGTTAGCTTTTAAAATTCTTCATAACTAACTCTGTTCTATGCAATATGAGATTGATAAACTAATAAGCTCATGTTCCATAATAAACATTTATCATATTCTCACAATCTTCAAGTATGATCAACTTCACCAAATTTCCTTCTTCAGTGGAACTTCTTTCTACTAACATGTTGATCTGAGATTGATGTACCATCTCGAGGCGGAGTGAGGAGTGCGGCGAGTGAGGTGTGAACACCACTGTAGTCATGCAATTTCCATCAGCAGTTAAGCTACCAATACTGTTGAGTGCCAGCCAAAATGTCATCCGCTTCATTCAAGCAATTATCTGCCTAAGATCTCACATAGATCTAATATCATTACCCTCGAAGTGGATTGATCCTTTAAATTCTTTTCTTGAACTAAGCTATAGAGGTTTAACTTAAATCTTGTCTATCAAGTCTTCTTAACAATGCTTGAATATCTCCATGAAATATTGAACTTCCATCTGCTCTTGTAATCTTGCAAACTTTAGAATCTTTTGCTTCTGTCATTCCTAGCAAGATATATTCTCAATTTACAACATTTCGTTTGTCGCAACCCAAATTTCCATTTTTGATGAATTAAAAGTTGATTAATTCAATTCCCCCCCCCCCTGTAATTATGTGATAAGTAAAAGTTTTGAGCCCAGTATCATGAGACCTTATAAGTAGTTGTTGGCAGAAATATCTCAACGACTCTTAAATTAATTTTGTTATGGCTCAAACAGTGCTAACGGTTACTTAGCAGTACTAAGTTTAGTCTAGCAGTACTAACTTGAACATAACAGTACTAACTTCTCTCAGCAGTAGAAATATATCCCCAGCAGTACAAACTTAACACTAGCAGTATTAAGCTTCCTGTACTCTTCTTCAAATATAAACCTGCTCATAGTTCATACCTTTGAAGTTTGTCATATTCCACTCATGTATTTTTCAGTTTCTTCCATGTTCATACCTTTGAAGTTTGTCATACTCTACTCATGCATTTTCAGTTTCTTCTATCCTCCCCTGTTTGACAAGATCCTCTAAAATCAAATACTCTTCTGCATCTGAAATCATAACTTGAGCTTGTCTTCTAATCTTTTGATTTACTTCATCAACATTGTTAAAGTCTGAGCATGAGACTCCTTAGACTGTTTAAGTGCATTTTCCAAAATGGTAACTTTATCAATTAAATTGGTATACAAATCCATCAATTCTATTAGTTTCAGACTGTCCTCTCCCACTATCCGAAGTTATGTAACGCATTTGATAGACGGTGGATCATTGACTTATAGTTTTTTGGCAAACTACGCATCCATAAACGGTATTTGATGATTCCCTTTACCAGTTGGCCGATTTTCCCTGGAAATATCCAAAGGCTCTATTGCAAAACCATGGTGCATTGATAACCATATAGTTTTTTGGCAAACTATCAAACTATCAACATATTTGAATATAGTCCCTTTTACCATAACTGTTTTGAATCCTGGACTATCCAAGCATCTTAACCAGAAGTAAGGTGGGGTTGAGAACCCCTACAATTTTTGGTAAAATGTTAACCAAAAAATCGATTTGTGAAAAGTCCATTACATAAACCGTTTGCTTATGGACTAGCCAGTCTTATGACTGTTAAGCATGGTTAATTGATGACCATTTGTTAGTGGTGAATGTAAAAACCAACTACTAACAGACCATCCATACTATCATCAAGTTCTCATCGGGAGGTGAGAGTCCTCCCCTCAAATCCAACTATAACATCTTTTTAAAACATTGCAAATGGTAAACTAAAACAAAGAATATACAACATCAATACAACATGAGCCAGTATCAGTAAAATAGCATCACTAACTTACTTGTCACAAGAGAAAGAATTATCTTGAGTAACCCAATCTATAACTAACTAGTTTCTAGCCTTTGTATCAACATAGTTAAATTGTGCTTACAAATAATGATCCATTTATTCTTGTAGACATTGATAATATCATCTTTATTTTAGGTCTCCATCCCCAGTATGTTGTAGGCTTAACAACATTTATCTCTTGTTCCCCAACAACACTTGTCATTCTTTTTCCTTTAACAGTATTAACAAAAATTACCTTAGCAGTATTAACTTTGTTATTCAAATTTATATTTTTAAGTGTTATTTTGTTGTAAAAAGGTCTTCTAAAAATGGTAAAATGAGACTTTTGAAAGCATTGTCCTTGGTTTGTGCAAACATGTTACAGAGGGAACAACATATTGAATGACCTAGCATCACAAACTGGTGAGCTATAGAACTTGAAAAAGCGATTTTGAGCCAATCAGTAGTAAAAGGACTAGACCATACTTGGTTAAAACTATTGTTGTTGTAGTCAAAATTCCTTTAATGAATTAGAAAAATATGATGGAACCCTCATTGCATTAGGTCCAAACTGTTCAAACTTTCCTTTGTACTAGTTCCCTTATTCACATTGTTCAAAACATGTTTTTGTACCATCCTATATATCATGAAAAACACAGTCTTTTAATTAGATGAATTATAACTCACACACAAAACAAGCTTTTGGTGTAAACTTGAAATCTAACTCACTAAATTTTTAGGGATTGGGGTATTCCATCTAGTACTCATTATTTCCTAGGGTTTTTGTACAAACTTCCTATTTGATCATTATCATATAATAGACAATAAGATAATAAACCACCACACTCGACCTCTTCAACACAAACCTAAACCTAAACTTCAATATTGGAGCCACTGAAGTTTTCTAACATATTTATAGACATATTACACTAGCACCCTGTATTTTACCTTAACAACCATATCCTCAAATTCATGCTTTTTAAATTTTTCAAGTCCTAGTTTGATAACCAATCCTAGAAGTATAAAACATGCCTTTAAGTGTAGGGGAACATCAATATATCCTAGACCCTTCCTTAATGTTTAGCAGATTATTAGATATCCAATCAAATCGGTTCCAGACTTTTTGGAGGCATATTCAAAAGTGTGTCAAATTAAAACTGATTAACCTCCTTTTTCTTCTTAAGGTACTTTCTACTTTTTCTTCAGAGCATTAATATCTGATTCATTAAATGAGGCACTCTTTTTTAAGAACAGCAACCGATCACAAAGCATAATTTTTATTTTTTCCTTATAAAAGTACTAGTTGTTCTTCTACATCACTAAACCCTTTTTATAGCTATCATAAATCAGATATCATAGCTTATTAAGCTCTATTCTACAAACTTATAATACTTAGACTTAAGATCTTCAAAAATTTCAAGACAAGTTTCTAGACAAGTTTTGTAAATTATTTACCTCAGAGTACAGAGAAAGCCATAAGTGCAAATTTGGTAGAATCCTCCTCATCTGCCATTAGCTCCAATCAAATCCAGTCCCATCTATAGCTAACATAGCATTGGAATAAGATTCTTCCACATTCACTGTTCTTCTTGAGCTATCTTGACTATTGTTCTTGTTCTCTTAACTCCTAGGTTTTCTGCACCCTCTAGCAAAATGTCCCAACTTATGACAATTGAAACATTCTACCCTTTTCTTGTCATAACCAGCAATATCACTTCCATTGATGATAATCTTTTTACCAGTTCTCTGATAAAACTTTCTTGATTTCATACTTAGCAATGCCAATTGCCATTTTAAATCTATTTCATTAAGATCATCTTCATGGATTTGCTCTAGGTCTTCATGAACAACTTGAGACCCATTAGGTTAAGTGGCTAGATAAGCATATACTGTGGCATCACTGAGACAAGTAGTACTATTATTAGTGCTAGCAGTACTAACAGGAGTACTACCAGTACTAACATGAACATTAGCAGTATTAACATCATTTGTACTGCTATGACATGAGAGAAAGGCCAAATTCTGAGAGCCTGAGTTTGAGCTAGAGATTACACTTCTTTTGACTTCTGGTTCAACAATCTTAAAATTGTTGTAAAGATCATCAAAACTTATTGAGCCCATATCTGATTTGTTCCTTCAAACCACAACATGCATACCCCATTCAGTAGGAATACTTTTTAAGAGAATTTCCATGTTAGATCTTCTTTTTAGAGTTGATTGATTACCACCTAAAATACATAACTTGCTAACAAATTACAAAAGTCCTGTTAAAGATAGAGTCAAGTGACTCTGAGCTAGAAGCATTGAAGGTTTCATACATCTGCTTTAAGAGTGTCTTTTGAGTCTTCTTGGTGGCTTCATTACTACCAAATCTTGCTTCTATGCTTAAAGAAAAAGACTTGGCATCCTTATTTTATTGAAAGTAAGTATATTGCTCACTTGGAGTGACATCAACAGTATGCATAGGGCATTAAATCACTCTTTAGGATGTTCTGTTTTCAGTAGTCACAGCACCATGGGGTAAGGGTATTGTTGTAGTATATTGTACCGATCTTCGTTTATAGTAGGTTCTAGCTACAGCGCTAGAACAGTGTTAGCTTCCTCTAATGATCCTCTCAAGAGCCTAATCTTGAATTGAATATATGACATTATTATGATTCCCATGTGTCATATCACCTTGCTTGAAGAAGTGGCAGTATTTTTGGTCAAGAGAATTGTTTTGGTATTTCTTATGATCCATGGTTTTGATAAAAGGAATGATCAGATGAGATGGATCTAGATTGATTATCTTCAAAATCAAGGTATCAGAACACCCGCTCTGAACCACTTATAGGGTCTAATTATGAATGAACTTATTAGCTTAGATAAATCTAAACCAACTATATTAAAAAACCTTATGGTGTATATATAAAGACCTATGCGGAATTAAATCTTAAAAAACTCAGAAGAAACAAGTCAAACAATGAAACACAGCTATCATAAACTTTCACTATATGAACAAAACCACAAAACAACTATATATGGGGTTTTGGCCTTACAATGAAAAGACTCTAACTATAATAAGAATTGGACTGACTATTAAAGGTACATGAAAAAGGATATTCTAACTATGCCTTATGGTTTAATCCTTTTATAACACTAAGGAAAACCTACTGGGCTTACAAAAACGCGTTAGGAGATTATGCAGAGAACATACATATCTATTCTAATTTATCTCAACACATCTCATAAGCCGGTGAGTTCATAGCCCCACCTTTTCTCTTTTAATGGTTTTCATAACTATTTTCGGGGTGAGAATACATGCTCGTTTTACTAGTAAACTTATTGATTTCTACTACATGAGCGCTACATGAATGTTTTTATTAAAGCTTTTACTTGCCTACCACATGATTTCTAATACATGTTTGATACATGGTTGTTTACTCATAAATTTATTAAAGCTTGATTTGCTTACTACATGATTGAGATCATTGATTATCTATTTACAAAACCGTAAGTTTTGAAGACATTATTTGTTTTACTAATGGAACACAAGTGTTTGAAGGGTATGCCTGACCCGATTATGAAATTATCTGCATGAGTCACTATTGCCAAAGTCCCTAATTTTATGAACCGTTAATTGCCCTGTAGGGGTGAACGCTAGTACATTTAATAGATCTATTGGGTTTGACAACCCCGTCCGAGGTCCGAATCGAATTCTTTCGAGCACCTTTTTAACGAGCGATTTGTATTGAGAATCATAGGTATGAGACAATAATACCTAGTACTGGGGCAACTGTATTTGCATTTGATATGCGTTATTGTCTAGGTTTCGGTGTCATGAGCTCAATGCGGTAATGTTGAATGATACTATGAAGTACTGTCATTGGCTGATCCTAAACCTTGTGGTCCACTATTGAATGTTACTTGATTTATTGAATCACTACTTGGATTTTGGAAATAATACTTTGAAATGTTGTAGCGCTGCTTTTCTTACTGAAATATTTACTTGAATTATTTCAATACTGCTTTTACTTAAACCTATGAATTCACCAACATTATTGTTAACGTTTTTGCATGTATTTTCTTAGGTTATTATATTGCTAGCTGAGCATTGGGAGCAATCGAGTCGCGCGGATATCTAAACTTTAAAGACTTGGTTTTCTTCACATTCTACAACCATTTATTATTAAAATATACAAAGGAGTCATGTTTAAACTCTTGTAACTTTTGTTAAAATGAAATTATTGGGACGTGAAATTACTCTGATTTATTTAAATCGAATGTGACATTTTATTAAACGTCTCTTTTAAGGTCGTTTTCTGTAACTTGTGTGTATGAACTATGAAGTAGCACCCAAAGTGGTATTCCGCTTCGTTGTTGTGATTTTTGGGGTGTTACAGATTGGTATCAGAGCACTCGTTATAGCGAACTAGGTCATTTTCAAAACCCTAGACTATAACCGTTTTTCGAAAAAATTTAAGAGCTTCACTATTGTCCGATATCCGCGCTTGCTTGCTCCCAAGTAACTTATATGCTCCCTTTTGCATTCTTATTGCTATTATATTAATAATAAAAATATAATTCTTGGTTATTATTCTGTTCTTATACGTCTATCTTATGACGTCATATTATTTTCTTTATATCGGTCGGTTATATATACACTGAGCATTCTGATTATCGCGTACTTCCTGTTTTCTTATTTTCTCCCTCGAACGTCTATACTAGTATTATATATGGATACTCGTACATATATGAGCTACTCTCCTCTCAAATTCTTATGCTCATCTTCGGAATCACCGCCATCTATATATAATAGTAATTCCTATATGTGTTGACTATTTATGGTTACTTTCGGCTATTTTTTTTGGAACTTTCGAGTAAAGTTGGTATTTTAATGGGAAAATTTTGGCTTAAATCCTACTGTATCTTTACATTAGTGAAGAGGATTATATGTTAGGTCCTAGTGCCGAGTTGGATGGAACGCCAACTCTTTCGGATGGTCAAGATATGACCTAAACCGTAGAAACAAACTTAGTGTGTACCCATAATTTGTAATGCAAATAGTTAGGTTTATAACTAATTTTATTTGACTTGGAGGCTATTAGGTTCCTACATGGGTGAATGGTAAAACATATGAGGACCATGTGGTTCTTTGGATAAATCCGTAACTATTCCGGATGAATGAGTTACGACTAGAACGACCAAACTAATCATAAATTGTACCTAGATTTTCAAAAATGAGTTTGAGACTAATATTTTCTTATTAAGTGCCCCATTTTTTAATTTAAATCCTGTAGGGATTTACGATAAACATTAAACATGGGTTTTATTTGGGTCAAACGGATTTATAAAATAGGAACGATGCTAAAAACGATAAAACAAGAAAATGTTTTAAATAATCAGATTTGGCACATGATGGTAAAATGATAACTTCACTTTGGATCTTAACACTTTGATTATTTATCTTGTAATCTTAGTAAACTAGAGTCTAACATCTTGTTTAAGGCGAAAAATCGTTCGGTTTATACTATTTATGTAATTGATAATTACCGTACTATGTGCATTGTCACTTGGTAAGTCTTAATAAGTTCTTTTTCTTTGATATTTTATGAGCAATGCGGTGATCTCCGAAACATTAACGTGACTTTATTTTATTTCCTTTTTGATAATATTGACATTCGGTGTACTTTGTCAATTCCACTAGTTATTTTATTGTTCGACTCCGAGTCCGAACACTCTTCTTATGCTTTTGAATCGCGTATGTTGTGTTTGTAATCCATTGTTTGAAATCTTCCAATTGATGGGAGTACGGCTTTATCTTGTCACCTCGGATCGTGCCGTATTTTGGCACTTACTGATAAGTGTAAAACACACATATCTATTTATGCTTAAAATAACCCAATTAAACCCAAAACAACCCAAAAATGGCAAAAATATGCTTGTATTTGTGTTTTGTGTGTGCAGGTATGGATAAGTCAAAAATCACAAGAAAACAGTCAAAAGCGAGCAAGCACGGACACGAGAATCAGAAGAGTACAAAGCCGAAGCCAAAGATCCAAAGCCTTAGCCAATTTTCATCTACAAGGGCCATTCTTGCAATTTCCGAAAGTCATTTATTACTTGAAAGAGAGAAAAGAAAGACAAGGACCAAATGTGTAAACCTTCCAAAGATCAACAGTTTTAACTGTCAAAAAAAGGAGCGGGAACTTCTTTTACTATTCATCGTCTTCTTCATTTCACCCCCATGGTAAAACAAGGGGCAAATCAAAATTAGAGGGTGCGTTGGTCAATTCAAGGAAGCGCAAGCACAAATGAAGGGTCAAATTAGTCTTTATCAAGAGATTACTTATCCTCATTCAAGCTCAAGCCACGTAATCAAAGAAAGAAGCACAAATAGTGGTGGGTTTTGTGCTAAACTTACTCACAAAACTAACACAAACGTCACATCAAAGAATGCCAGCCTGGCAATCCTCAGGTGTCCACAAAATGATCCAACGTTCCACAATATAGATCAAATGATTGAAGAAATGATTGGCCAGGATTAAAAGTTTGGTGAGCAAGGCTAGAGGTCCTAGAAGCTTCAGCTGGGCACTATAAAAAGACCTCACTTCTCACACACACACCATCTAGTTTTTACGTTTTTATCTAGTTTTTAGTTTTCTTTTTAGTAAATTTTAGCTTAATTTCGTAATTTTACTTTAATGTTTTTGTAATCTCCTTTTCTAGTATGTATTCTAGTTTTTAATTATGAAATTCAGTCTTTTGTGTTTTAAACTCGTTTCCTAGCTTCATTTAAATTCATAAGCTCTATTATAAGTTGTCTCAATAAGTAATAGTAAGTCTTTAGCTATAAGCTGAAATAGAGCTGTTGAATTCAGTATTAACCTTATCTAAACGTAAATCGTTTAATCTCATATGGAATATATTGTAAACTAAGCTTTTGGAGGGGATCTTACTTGAAGGAGATCCAAGGACTAATACCTTAGCTTATTAATAAGCTAAGGAGCTGTAGCTGCCTTAATTGGTCCCTTTCGGTTTTAGCTAAAGAATTAAGTAGTTTCTAGTTTCATTCTTCTTAAATTTCAGTTTTAATTGCTTTGTTTTTTGCTGTATATGCTGTAATATTGTTTATTTGCTTATTCTCTTTGCTTGTAATGTTTAAATGGTTCTTTTAGTGGGTATATAGTTGTTTGTTTTCATTGTTTTGCTTAAGTAGTTAGATCTTTTAGCTATCAATTTTTGTCATAAAAACTCATAAAATCAAAAAAAATATTAGTTTAAATAGTTTAGATCTTAGATTAAGGCTTATTCAGTTGTTTAATCATGATTGTTAAAATGGCTTGTTTTAGCTGTTTTTTATCTGGTTTTTAGTACTTGTCATTTAATTTCTCTTAAAGTTTTCTATATCTGTCAATATAGTAAAAGGGGTGTTTGGTTTAGTGCGTCACAAAATTTGCACTAGCAATTACTAACATAAGTTAGTACTGCTGAAACCTTTCCACTACCAGTTACTATCTAAAAGTAGTACTGCGCTTCACATGTTAGTATATTAATATCAGTAGAATTGTTTGTATTTGGCTTATTTTGATTTAATTTTCATTTTCTAGTTATTTCATTGCTTATTTAGTTCTCAAAAGTCAAAATTGCATCAGCAGTACTTTCAAGTGAAAGTACTGCTGAACTTTTACACTAGCAGTACTAACCTAAGTTAGTACTGCGTGTAAAAAGGTCAGCAGTACTTTCCACTTGAAAGTAGGCTGGTTGCAATTTTGACTTTTGGAAAAACAAAAATAAGCAATGAAAATAAGCTAGTAAATGGGAAAGTTAAATCTAATTAAGCCAAAACTAAACTTAATTCTACTTGATAATTAATAGTACTAAACCTTTGAATGGCTAGTACTTAATTTTTAGTTTTGGACTGGTAGTGGAAAGGTTCAGCAGTACTAACTTAGGTTAGTACTGCTAGTGCAATTTTGTGACTGCACTAAACCAAACACCCCTTTACTATTTTGACAGGATTTAGAAAACTTGTTAAGAGAAATTAAATGGACAAGTACTAAATACCAGATAAAAAAACAAGCTTAAAAACAAACTTATACAATCAGGATTCAAACAAAATGAATAAGCCTTAATCTAAAGATTCTAAACTTATTTAAACTAATATTTTGGATTTTATGAGTTTTTATGACTGGAAATTGATATCTAAAGATCCTTATAACTACTTAAGCAAAAATGATGAAAAACAAACAACTAAATACCACTAAAAGAGACATTTAAACATTACAAAGCAAAGAGAATAAGCAAATAAACAATATTAAGCATATAAGCAAAAACTAAGCAATTAAAACTGAAATTTAAGAAGAATGAAAAGAGAAACTTACTTAATCCTTTAGCTAAACAAAAGGGACCAATTAAGGCAGCTACAAGCTCCTTAGCTTATTAATAAGCTAAGGTATAAGTCCTTGGGATCTCTTCCAAGGTAAGATCCCCTTCAAAAGCTAGTTACAATAAGATCAATATGAGATTAAACTGTTTCTACGGTTTAGATTTAGATAAGGTTAATACTGAATTCAAACAGCTCTATTTCAGCTTATAGACTGAAAAAGCTTAATATTAGCTTATTGAGACAACTTATTAAGAGAGCTTATGACTTTAAATGAGAGCTTAGGAAACGAGATTTAAAACACTAAAGACTGAATTTCATTAATTAAAAACTGAATTACATTACTAGAAAAGGAGATTACAAAAACATTTAAGTAAAATTACGAAATTAAGCTAAAATTTACTAAAAAGAAAACTAAAAACTAGATAAAAACGTAAAAGCTAGATAGTGTGTGTGTGAGAAGTGAGGTCTTTTTATATGTGCCAGCTAAGGCTTCTAGGACCTCTAGCCTTGCTCACAAAACTTTTACTCTGGGCCAATCATTTCTTCATCACTTGATATATATTGTGGAATGTTGGATTCATTTTGTGGACACCTTGAGGATTGCCAGGCTGGCATTCTTTTGATGTGAGTTTGTAGTTAGGTTTTTGTGAGTAAGTTTAGCACAAAATCCACCACTATTTGTGCTTCTTCTTAGATCTACGTGGCTGAGCTGAATGAGGGATATGCTATCTCTTGATAAAGACTAATTAGACCCTTCATTTGTTGCTTGCGCTTCTTGAATTGGACCAACGCACCCTCTAATTTGATTTGCCCTGTTTTACCATGGGGGTGAAATGAAGAAGACGATGAATAGTAAAAGAAGTTCCCGCTCCTTTTTTGACAGTTAAAACTGTTGATCTTTGGAAGGATTACACATTTGGTCCTTGTCTTTCTTTTCTCTCTTTCAAGTTATAATGATGACTTTCTAGAATCGGCTACAGAATGGCCCTTGTAGATGAAAATTGGCTAAGTTTGGATCATTGGCTTCGCTATGTTACTCTCTGATTCTCGTGTCGTGCTTGCTCGTTTTTGACTGTTTCTTGTGATTTTTGACGCTTATCCTTACATGCACATCATAAACACAAATACAAGCATTATTTTTGCCCTTTTTGGGTTGTTTTGGGTTTAATTGGGTTATTTTAAGCATAAATAGATATGTGTGTTTTACACTTATCAGTAAGTGCCAAAATACGGCACGATCCGAGGTGACAAGATAAAGCCGTACTCCCATCAATTGGAAGATTTCAAACAATGGATTACAAACACAACATACGCGATTCAAAAGCATAAGAAGAGTGTTCGGACTCGGTTCAGTTCGAACAATAAATAAACTTAGTGGAATTGACAATAGTACATCCGAATGGTCAATATATCAAAAAGGAAATAAAATAAAGTCACGTTAATGTTTCGGAGATCACCGCATTGCTCATAAAATATCAAAGAAAAAGAACTTATTAAGACTTACCATAGTACTATACACATATGTAGGTAATTATCATTACATAAATAGGTATAAACGAACGATTTTCGCCTTAAACAAGATGTTAGACTCTAGTTTACTGAAATTACAAGATAAATACTCAAAGTGTTAAGATCTTAAGTGAAGTTATCATTTTACCATCATGTGCCAAATCTGATTATTTAAAACGTTTTCTTGTTTTATCGTTTTTAGCATAATTCCTATTTTATAACTCCGTTTGACCCAAAATAAAAGCCCATGTTTAAGTTTATCTAAATCCTACAGGTTTTAATTATAAAATGGGGCACTTAATATGAAAATATCAGTCTCAAACTCATTTTGAAAATCTGGGCACAATTTATGATTAGTTTGGCCGTTCTAGTCGTAACTCATTCATCCGAAATAGTTACGGATTTATCCAAAGAACCACATGGTACTCATATGTTTTACCCTTCACCCATGTGTAGAAACCCAGTAGCCTCCAAGTCAAATAAAATTAGTTATAAGCCTAACTATCTGCATTACAAATTATGGGTAGACACTAAGTTTATTTCCACGGTTTTGGTCGTATATCGACCATCCAGAAAAGTTGGTGTTCCATCCAACTCGCCACTAGGACCTAACATATTAGCCTATTCATTAATGCAAAGATACAATAGGATTTAAGCCAAAAGATTCCCATTAAAATACCAACTTTACTCGAAAGTTCCAAAAAAGTAGCCAAAAGTAACCATAAATAGTTAACACTTATAGGAATTATTATATATATATATATATATATATATATATATATATATATATATATTATAGTTATATATATATATATATATTTATATATGTGATGTTCCTGAAGATAAGCGTAAGAATTTGAGAGGAGTGTATCTCATATATGTACGAGTATCCATATATAATACTAGTATTGACGTTTGAGGATAAAATAAGAAAACAGGAAGTACGCGATAATCGGAATGGTTAGCGTATATATAACCGACCGATATAAAAAAATTAATATGACGTCATAAGATAGACGTAGGAGGGTGAAATCACAACCAAGTGTTATATACTAATTATTAATGTAATAGCAATAAGGATGCAAAAGAGAGCATATAAGTTTACTGGGAGCAAGCAAGCGCGGATATCGGACAATGGTGAAGGACACTTAATTTTTTTTGAAAAACAGTTATAGTCTTGGGTTTTGAAAATGACCTAGTTCGCTATAACAAGTGCTCTGATACCAATCTTTAACACCCTCATAAAATCCACCATCACACAGTGGAATTACTACTTTGGGTGCTTATCATTGTATAAAGTATAAAATTATAGAAACAACCTCAAAAGAACGTTAATAAAATGTCCACATTTCGATTAAAATTTCAGTAGTAAATCATGGTCCTAATATTTTATTAGATTTAACAAGATTACAAGAGTTCAAACGTGAATCATTTTGTATATATTGAATTAAAAAGGTTAGAATGTGAAGAAGACTGAGTTCTTTGAGTTTTGTTGATATCCACGCGTCTCGAATGCTCCCAACGCTCAGCTACACAAGAAAATAACCTGAGAAATATAATCCAAAATGTCAACAATTATATTGGTGGTGAAATTATAGGTTTAGTAAAACAGCTATTGAAATAAATCAAGTTATTATTTTAGTAAGAAAGAGTTAGCGTTAACAACATTTAAAAGATTGTTGTCCAAAATCTAAGTAGTAATTTATTAAATCAAGTATGCTTAGTAGTGGACCACAAGGTATAAGATCATACCAACCGAACAATGCAGCGAATGCAGTGTCACGTACAGAATTTTCGGCATTGAAGCTCCGTGACAAACGATCCCTTGTCGAGAAAAATTTAGTCTTTGCCCCCAAACGGATTTGGTATTATATTGCTAGTATACCAACTGTTTTAAGAATAATATATCCATTGAAGAGTGGGTGTTCCAAAAGGATTCAAACCCCGGATGGGGAGTCACCCTATAGTACTATTTATTACACTATCGTCTACCCATCACAGGTAGTTAACGGTTCACGATTATTTAGGTCTTTAGCAATAGGTACTCCTATGATAATTTGCAATAACGGGTCAAGTATACCCATCAAGCACTTGTGTCCAATTTAAAACAAGTATTATGTTCAAAACTCACAGTTTTGAAAATAATTAATCAATGATCTCAAATCATGTGGTAAGCAAATCAAGCTTTAATAAATCTAGTGGTAAACCACCATGTATCAAACATGTAGTAGAAATCATGTAGTAAGCAAGTAAAAGCTTTAGTAAAAACAAGTCATGTAACGCTTATGTAGTTGAAAGCAATAAATTTATTAGTGAAACGAGCATGTATTCTGACCCCGAAAATAGTTTTTGAAAACCATTAAAAGAGAAATATGGGGGCTATTGAACTCACCTAGAAGTGATAAGACCAGAAGTAGATGAATCATCGGACGAGTGAGAAGCGTCTAAGCACAACCTAAAAGACGTGATGCGGCTTAGAATGATAAAGAAGATCGATACATAAAAATAAATCGAATGATCATGAGATATGTTTCCGAGATATGCATGGCATTTAATTTAACTTTATCCCAAAGTATTTTTACCCCAAATTGTATACACCTGCACTATATACTACATTAGTGTCACTAAGTCTCCACTTAGCGAATTTATCTTATTACTATGTGGTCGCACTTTTATTTCTTTTTTTGAAGAAAAGGCGTAAAACTATGTTGCTGAATTTTAGTCAATTACCAAGACTCATATATCTTAACTATAAAAGGATACAAGGATGACGCTTTCACCCCCTTGAAAGATAATTAAGTCTTAGTTTCCAGAACATTAGGCCTTTTTAATAAATACCATTTACCAATCCACACGAGAAATGAGTTTTTAACTAATCATACTCAAAAAAGAAAGTTCGCTGATTTTTATACGCTTCGGTTTTTGGCCTTAATCTATTCTATAATAGCAATCAAGTTGAAATCAAAGAGAGATGAAAGATTATGATGTCTAGTATTTAATAATGTTTTAAAAACCGAACACGTTAGTGCAAAAGTTTAGATTTAAATCCCTTTTTCAAACAATAGTTCATGTAACTGACTAGTTCCGTAAAATCGATCATATCTCATCTCATCCGGAGGAGATTATGGGCTCTACCTAATTCGACACCGTACTCTGACTTTATTTCTACAATCCTAATCTGTAACAACCTATAAAAATCACAACAACACTGCTGGAATTACGTATTTAGGGTGCTACTTCATATTATAAAGTACAAGTTAAAAAAAACGACCTTAAAAGAGACGTTAGGAAAATGACACATTCGATTAAAATTTCATAGTAAAATCAGGTCCCAATAATTTATAATTTAACAAGATTACAAGAGTTCAAACATGAATCATTTTGTATATTTAAAGTAAAAACCGTTATTCGAATGTGAAGAAAACTGAGTCCTTGAGTTTTGTTAATATTCCACGCATCTAGAATGCTCCCAATGCTCAGCTAACAAGATATAACCTGAGAAAATACATGCAAAACGTCAACAATAATGTTGGTGAATTCATGGGTTTAAGTAAAAACAGTATTGAAATAAATCAA
Organism: Tanacetum coccineum; assembly: GCA_026074375.1. Taxonomy (NCBI): domain Eukaryota; kingdom Viridiplantae; phylum Streptophyta; class Magnoliopsida; order Asterales; family Asteraceae; genus Tanacetum; species Tanacetum coccineum. Next base: position 34,746 of record BQNB010030908.1, read on the forward strand.
GTAATATTTCAGTAAGAAAAGTAGCGTTATAACATTTAAAATAATTGTTGTCGAAATCCAAGTAGTAATTTAATAAATCAAGTATGCTTAGTAGTGGACCACAAGGTATAAGACCAACCAACGACAATGCAACGAATGCAGTGTCAAGTACAGAATTATCGCATTGAGCTCGTGACAACCGATCCCTTATGACAAGAAGAATATAGTATTGCCCCAAGCAGATTTGGTATTATTGCTATATACCAACTTCCAGAATAATATATCCGTTGATGAGTAGGTGTTCCAAAAGGATTCAAACACTGGACGGGGAGTCATCCCATAGTACTATTTATTACACTAGCGTCTACCCATCACAGGTAGTTAACGGTTTACGATTATTAGGGTCTTTAACAATAGGTACTCCTACGATAATTCGCAATAAAGGGGTCAAGTTACTTCAAGACTTGGTGTCCAATTTAAAACAAGTAATATGTTTAAAACTTACGGTTTTGCGCATAATTAATCAATGATCTCAAATCATGTGGTAAGCAAATCAAGCTTTAATAAATCTAGTGGTAAACCACCATGTATCAAACATGTAGTAAAAATCATGTAGTAAGAAAGTAAAAGCTTTAGTAAAAACATTCTTTGTAACGTTGTGTAGTAGAAGAAAGCAATAAATTAATTAGTGAAAACGAGATGGTATTCTCACTCTGAAAATAGTTTATGAAAACCATTTAAAGAGAAAATGTATAGCTATGAACTCACCTAGGAGTGATGAAGACCATAAGTAGATGAATCATCGGACGAGTGAGAAGCGTCTAAGCACAACCTAAAAGACGTGACGCGGCTTAGAATGATAAAGAAGATCGATACGTAAAAATAAATCGAATGATCACGAGATATGTTTCCGAGATATGCATGGCATTTCATTATAACTTAACCGAAGTATTTTTATCCCCAAATTGGTATAAAACCTGCACTTATACTACATTAAGTGTCCACTAAGTCTTGCTTAGTGAATCTTATCTTATTACTATGTGGCCGCACTTTTATTTCTCAAGAAAAGACGTAAAACTATGTTGCCGAATTTTAGTCAACTTTATAAGACTATATCTCTTAACCTATAAACGATACAAGAATGAGGCTTTAACCACTGGAAATATACTTAAGTCTATTTTCCAGAACATTAGGCCTTTTAATCAAACCATTTACCAATCCACGGGAAATGAGTTTTTACTAATCATAACTCAAAACAGAAAGTTTGCTGAATCTCTAATGCTTACGGTTTTAGCCAAAAATCCTATTCTATAATTGCAATCAAGTTGAATCCAAAGAGAGATGAAATATTATGATGTCTAGTGTTTAACCATGCTTTGAAAACCCAACACTTTGGTGCAAAAATATAGAGTTAAATCCCTTTTTCAAACAGTAGTTTAGAACTGACTAGTTTCCGTAAATCGGTCATATCTCACTCATCCGGAGGAGATATGACTCTATCCAATTTGACACATGTACTTTGACTTTATTTATACAATCCCATCAAAAAATTTAGACCTTCTTAGACCAAAAATTTGCTGCAATTAACCCATTTATACTGCTGGTCTGCAGCAGTCCAAAGTTGTCCTACCAAACACTAATTTTGGCGTATTTTCCAAACCGTAATAGATATTAAAGTGAATCCACTTAGAGAGGTTAGTTTAAGATGTATGCTACTGAGATTAGCTTTCCTATCCTACATTTTAGAGTATTAATCTAGAGTTTAAACTCATTCCTCCTAACGATGTTCCAGGATTTGACCTTCTTTCCGTAAATAGGCCATAAACTCCTTCATTGGAATTGATACAAAACATACAATTCGTCATATGAACCTAAGACAATTATATCTATCCAACCATGGCTTTTTATTTCATTGGCTCCAGGCCAAAACTTATTTGGAATATCCGCATTTTGCTACTGATTAAAACAGTCCTAAAAAACTTAACTAGAAATCCATCAAAACTATTCCAAATCACCAATTAACTAAATGCAATGCCAATACATATCTTATAGACACATCCCAATCATCAAAACATGATGTTCATGATCAAAACAAAATCAAACAAACCAAGAACATGCATGCTTATAGAAAGATGAAATTAAACACATGCAATATATATAGAAATTAATTAATGATAAAGAGTTTAAAATTAACTTACAAACACAATAAGATAGAAGTAAAAGATCAATAAAAACTCCTCCTTGTTCTCCTTGTTTAGCCGAAACCCAAATAACCTCAAAATCTCAAACCCTAACTTTTCCTTTAATCAAATCTTGAACACACACTCAATACTTAATCCTTGTTAACCCCATATCCTTTAATTAGATTAAAACCCTAAAAATTAATCAATCTTCAAAATCAAGATCTTCATAAAACACATGTATGGTGATTATTATTGATGTAGGATGATTTGGGTTTAGTTTATATGTATTTTAGGATTGAATGGAAAGGATTATGAATCAAGATTTAAGGTTTTTGAAGGTTTTAGGGATGTTTGCTCGAACAGTGGAGGGAGAGAGGAAAAAGAAGACCGGTGTCCTTTTTTGTGTGTGTATATGTTTATTCGGTTATAAATAAATAAAAAGAGAAAGGGTGTGGGTTGGATCTGGCTTATAACACAATCAAAAGGGAGTGGGCTTGGTAACTTGTGCTTTTTAAAATATAAGAGTGTGTTTGGTTTAGGATTTAGTAGGAGTAAAATATAATAAGAGGGTGTTTGGGTTTTTGTATTGATGGAGCCCTAATAACAATTAAAGATGGTGTTTGGTTATATATGCTTATATTTATAAATTATATTTTTTCTTTATTTTTATTTTTCTAAAAATTGTTTATTCCATTATATTTATTTTTTAAAACACATAGGTAAAATATAAAAATTTAAAATTACATTTTGACGCGGTTGCTGCCATACGGATAAAATAAAAATAAATAAAATAGCTCTCATGCTACCAAATATGGACCATTCGTTGATTTCCGCGATCGATAAAAACGGATATAAACTTAAATTGTACGATTCGCGAACGTTTTAAAATCGATGATTTTAATAAAAATCGACTAAAATAATAAAAATGAATTATTTAAAATTTAGAGAATAATTGTAAGTTTGGAATAAGTAGTGACCTTAAATACGCGGGTGGTTTTTCATTAGGTCAACACATTTGTTGACTCAGATCGGTGGCGGGAGACGGTTACAACTCATGGCTACCTTCTAAGTCTCCCACACTCTCATTTTCTCATTGACTTATCAGCCCTTACAAATACACTTTCATCTTGGTGTTTGTTGCATCATCGTATCATTGTAACAAAAGTTGTACAAAATGTACATTAAGCTTCGTCACTTTAAAACTTGCCAACCTTATCATATGTTCCAACATTGGTTACTCCCTGCTTCTTGCTAGATTACTAACTCATGTACATTTTAGGTATAGAATCATAGGTTCTGTAACACCCCCAAATTACGTCGCATCGGGAAATAAGGGTCCGGGGGCATGTTACTTCATAGGATTAAATATAAAAACAAGTATTTATTTTAGAACGACCAAAGTCGTTTTAGAAATGAACATTGGATTTAATCAAATATTTGATACAAAAAGCCCGAAGCTTTAACTTGTTCCTTTTATTATTACAATCATACTGGTTCACAACACATGGAGTTTCCCAATAATATAATACAACATATCTTTCAGCCATGACTTCCTAAAACAAAATCACCAAATGTATCCTTGGCACCTTATGCTTACTGAATCTCCTGAATAACCATTACTTTATAACGTCAACAATTAATGTTGGTGAATTCATAGGTTTGATAAATCATATAATGTAGGACGCAAGGACTTTTCCCGTGTAATGCTAAACACATGAGACACACAAAACCAGATTACATTTTCTAGCTCATGACACTGAAGCTCGACGATCTTTCTTTTTGGTTTTTGCAATAATAATATTTATTACAATTCTGTCCGAATAGATGTCGAATAAACCCAAAACATCCTAAATTCGGACATGCTTTAATGTCGTTACCGTGATAGCTAGTCAACCGAACGGGGAGGTCGTTTCCCAAATAGATCTATTCTACATTCGCGCTAGCATAATGTAATTAACAACTAACATCTTATGCAATTGACAGTTCATGGATAATGGGCTCAACCTTGGGTTATAGCTATCTTAGGCAAAACATGTAATCAATAATAAAAATATCCACTTGTGTTCCCAATTTATAAAAAAAAGCATGTTTTCCACCCCTAGTTATAAATCATTGAAATCATATATGTGGGGCTATGAACTCACCTTGAGTTCTGTTAATCCAATATCAATAGTTAATGCGTCACGCAACATGTCAGATGCAACCTATTTATATTAGTCTATAAAGTACCACAATGATACTTCGATTAAACTATTCATATACAGAGGTCTTGTTAGTTACATCATACTATCGTTAGGCTATGATATTAAGAGGTCTTGTAGTGTACGTTATGAGAGCTAGGACACTTTAAATAGTAATCCAGAAAACTCGTCGTTACGCCACACCGAAGAGGCCTCCATTAGTGAAACTCTCTAGTTAATTATAGTAGCTTGATAAACCACATATAATTTCTATATAGTTCAATCACCACTTAATGTTTTGGTAAAATTGTGTTTAATAAGTAAAAACGTTTATAATTATCGTTGTAGTAAATATAGCATAACTTTTGCGTTTTAAGCCCGATTTTGACGTTTCTTATGCCCACGCTTTCGTATTAGGACGAGTTATCATAATTTGACATTTTTCTATTTTTTGCCCCTTGATGCGTGAACAGTATTTTTATGTTTCACATCAGTTATAAATTTATTTTTATAGTTTTAGTTATCGTAAAACCCGTAAATTTGTCGTATTTTATTCGTTATAGCTCCGTTTTTAGCGTTTATGTAAAATGCCGTTCCGAACGACTTTGTAGTTTTACATTTCGACTCAATCAGACCCGAAGGCCCTCGAAAATGAGCTTCAGCAGCTGCTGAAGCGTGCACAGTTTTTCAGCTTATATATATAATGTTCGATAACTTTGAAACGTCGTATCTTACTCGTTTTAACTCCGTTTTTAGTGATTCTTTCGAGTACGTCTTCGTAATTAAAAGTTTTATAATTATTTTCCAAAAATGTATCTGTTGTGAACAGTAAATTCTATAAAATTAGTTTTATAAAAGTTTAATTAATGTATAACTCGTAAACTATGTATCTTCTTCGTTATTAATCCGTTTGACAAGTTTCTTACCTTTTCGGAATCGTCGTGAAATGTATTATCTTTTAAAAATATAAATTAAGTATGTTTTTATACACTTTTGGGACAGAAAGTTTGGGTGACTTTATCAAGTCATATTTTAACCTTGTTTTTATATTTTACACTTTATAACTTTATCAAAAGTGTACAAGTCTCTTACTTCCATTATGACTTTATTTTTGTGTTCTTATATCATGACTAAAAGCTCATAAAACTATATTTCCAAGAAAAATCCATGTTTACAAGTTAAACATATCCTAATGGTGATTTCACTATATAAACATCACATATTCATATAATCATATAAACGAAAAGTTAAGGGCTTAAGATAACCTTAATGAGATGATGTAGGATGATGACAAATAAGTGCTAGTATAGATGTGTATAGGTTGTATAAAATTTTGTATGGATTTGGTTGGAACTTGGATTTGAGCCGTGAGCTATATGAGTGCCAAAGGAAGAGATTTTTCAATTTTTGGTTAAGTGTTTTGCTTCTATGTATTACTACCTAGTTACTTGTATGTATATAACACTTTCAAAGGTCAAGAGTCAAGAAAACATTCAAAGGGACATGGTAAGGTCTTAAGGATGGGTCTTGGTCTTTGTCTTTGGTCAAAGAGACAAGTTATGGTGTGGTTTAAATGGAAGGTGTTGTACATTGACCAAGTTGCAAGAGTTTCCTTATATTTCTAGTATAAATTGCATTTAAATCGCATATATATGCAAATATATGATATATTTTTGTAACTTTTATGTATTGGGTATAAACGTGGGTATTTGTTGAAGCGTAGAATTATCTTTAGTGTTCCGGTATGCCAAAACCGTATTTTTTATTGCAAACGTATTTTAATTTACGTAACCAACAAAAAAAAAATATAAAAGTTTAATTATTACTTTTGATAAAAATAAATTATGATGACTTGTCAATAAACTTTAATTTGTTTGTTGCCGGTTACGTTGATTGTTTGATTTTTAGTTTACGCAATTAACTATCCGATTAAAATTAAAAGCGAATGCGTACAGAAAATACAATAAATGGTGAATTAAATAGCGTCGAAAATTACCTAAAATACGGAAATGTTACATTCTCCACCGTTAGAAGAGCCTTGTCCTCAAGGCTCAAGTTGCGGCACTTGAGGAAAGTACGGGTTCGGAGAAAAGATTCGGATATTTCTTCCGAAATAATGTTGATGAAGGAGGTGTAGATAATTATTAAATATTATTTATTAAAAAAAATTTTTTTATATAACAGTGCCCCCAACGGTCGGTAACAATAACCCACAACTGTTACCTTTTCCCTTTATTATACAAAGATTTTCTCCTCCATTTCTCCATACAACACTAAAACTATCACATTACATTTTCTCTTATCCAATCCTCAAAAAGTTGCACACTCATACGATCTTGCGATGGCGACCGCGATAGCACTCCGCATTTATCTAGCCTACTTCCCATTAACGAGAATGATTTCAGTATTTGGCAATGGTTCTAGCGGTTCTCGTGCCGGTCATTATCCTTGCTATTGGTGTGGATCTATGCTTCATTTGACCAAAGTGTAAGTTTTCTTTCATTTTTCATGTATAACTTTGTATACCTTGCAAGAATTTCGGCCTAAGAGTGATATAAGTGAGATATTTTTGTAACTTTTATGTATTGGGTATAAAAGTGGGTATTTGTTGAAGCGTAGAAAAGTTTTGGTGGTTCCGGGAGTGCCTAAACGCAATTTATCGCGAAACGTATACACTTTACGTATCCGATAAAAATAATTTTAAAAAGTTAATTATTACTTTCGTAAAATAATATATTGCTTGTTTGACGAAAACTTTAATTCGTTTGGTGTCCGTTTACGTTGGTTGTTGATTTTTAGTTCACGCGATTTAACTTAACACTTAAAATTAAAAGCGAACGCGTACGAGAAAAGAAAAAAATAAATAGTGAAAAATGACAAAATGAATGATGTCATAAAATGACCTGAAAATACGGAATGTTACAGTCTCCTCCGGTTAGAAGAGCCTTGTCCTCAAGGCTCAGGTTGCAACACCTGAAGAAAGGACGGGTTTAGAGAAGGGATGCGGAAATTTCTTCCGGAATTGTGTTGATGAAGATGTGTAGGTTTTATGGTGATTACTCTCAGCATGACATGGTTTTTCCTGAATGCATAGATAGTCAGTCTATGCACCAAATATATATAGGTGACTAGGCTATGTATATTTGAGGGCCAACGATGCAATGCTCATTTTCGTCAAAATAGTGAGATGTATGAAATGGTATCAAATAGTTTTATAACGAAATGAAATAGTCAATAAAGTGAACGTGAAGTAGCTCATAGGGTGACAACAAAATGGTTTGTAGGTTGACATCGAGATGGTTAGTAAAGCGATAGGTATCCATATATAATACCAGCATCAACGCTCAAGGGAGTAAATGAGAAATCGGGAAGTACACGAAAATCAGAATGATCAATATTTATACAACGGACCGATATAAGGTAAATAGTAAGACGTCATATGATAGGCGTAGGAGAACGAAATCATAGTCTAGTATCAAATACTCATTATACATGTAATAGTAGTAGGGATGCAAAAGAGAGCTTATAAGTTACCTGGGAGCAAGCAAGCGCGGATATCGGATAAAACAAGGAAAGACTCTATATTTTGAAAAACATGGTCATAGTCTAGGTTTTGAAAACGACCTAGTTCTCTATGACTTCAGCTCTGATACCATCTGTAACACCCCCAAAAATCAGGACAACGCAGCGGAATGGTAACATTGGGGTGCTACTTCAGGGCACAAAACACAAGTCACGGAAAACGACCTTAAAATGGACGTTTTAAATAAAGTCATATTCTATTTAATAAAAGATCAGAGTTGCAACAGGTTTCATTTATAATGTATTAGAAAACATTGTTTGTCAAATAGTACTCAAGTTATTAAGCCTTCAAAAATATATATCCGCGCGACTCGAATGCTCCCAATGCTCCACTAGCAAAATAGTAACCTGAAAATACATGCTAAAACGTCAACAATAATGTTGGTGAATTCATAGGTTTAAGTAAAAGCAGTGTTGAAATAATTTAAGAAATATTTCAGAAGAAGAGTAGCGTTACAGCAATTCAAAGTGTTATTTTCGAAATCCAAGTAGTGATTCAGTAAATCAAGAAGTATTTAAAAGTGGACCACAAGATCGAAGTAAATGGTGGACTAAGTACGTATTCCGAAGTCCAAAATAGGTAAGGTAGACAAGAGAAACACATTCATCATGTCCAACACTTGTATTATTGCACTAAGCTCATGACCTCGAAGCTGTATTCGTAATTATAATGGATTTGCACCAGTAATCGTAATTATAATGGATTTGCACCAGTAATCGTATTTGCACCAGTAATCGTAATTATAATGGATTTGCACCAGTAATCGTATTTGCACCAGTAATCGTAATTATAATCGGATATGACCAGTATCGTATTTGCACAGTAATCGTAATTATTAATGGACTTTGCACAGTAATTGTGCTCTTGGCAATAGCATTTCATGCAATAATTGGATAGCATTACAATTTAGAAAACACTTGTGCTCCACAAGATACCTTCCTACCTCGCAATGTTATTCACCCCGTCACGAGTTCGGCTATCATACTATTAAGCTCGCGTACGGTTCATGATAAAAGGGGTCTTAGCGGCAGAAGGGTACTTAGGCAATAATGTAATCAGGAAATAGCATACAGTTTTGAAAACACTTGTGTCCAAAGAAATCAAGCATGTAATCTCCCCCGAATTTAATAAAACAAGTAGTAGAAAAAGGGGCTACGAACTCACCTTGAGTGAATGGTAATCAACAAGTATTCAAAATAGAAAATGCGTCACGAAGGAATCCGAAGGCAACCTAATCCAATATAGGTCGTATAAGTACTAAACACTTTGATTATTTATAGGTCGTATAGCTCATCATACTATCGTTCGGGCTATCATAATTAAGAGGTCGTGTAGTGAACGTATGAGGAGCTAGGACACTTTAAATCGTAAATCCAACAACTCGTCGATACGCCACCCCGAAGAGGCCTCATTATGAAACTCCCTAGTAATATAGTACTTTGATAACTAATACAACGTATGATTCTATATAGCTACATCACCGTCTACTCGTGTTTGCGAAATAATATTTAAATTGCATTTGCTAAATATTATTCGTGTATTTGAACTCGTATAATCGAATATATAATTCAATTGTCTTTGTAAAATAATATTTATAAAGTTTAAGACATGTATAAATATTATATAAATGATTCTAAAATGTTTCGCAAAAATTTATTTTAAAAACGAACCAACACTATTCACCTCAGGAAATAGTGCACAAGTTAGAAAATAATGCGTAACTTTCTCGTTTTAAGCCCGTTTCTTACGTTTCTTATGCCCACATTTTCGTATTAAGTCGAGTTATCAAAATATAACATTTTTAAAATTTTAGTTTTTCTGATGAATAGTGATTTTTACTGTTCATAACAGATATATACTTATTTTTATAGTTTTTGTTATCGTAAACTCGTAAACGTCGTATTTTATTCGTTATAGCTCCGTTTTTAACGATTCTTTCGAGTACGATCTCGTAATTAAAAGTTATATCATATTTTTGATGTTTTAAAAATATCACTTTCTGTAATGAATAGTAAATTTTATAAAAATAGTTTTATAAAAGTATTTCTCGTCGTAAACTCGTAACTAACGTATCTTTTTCGTTATAAATCGGTTTTTCAAGTTTCTTATCATTTTGGAATCGTCATGAGGCGTATTATTTTTATATAATGTCTAACCTACTGTATGAGGTCGAATTAAAACAGCCCTTATATGGCATTTGTATACTTTTAATCATAACTTTCTTAAGTAAACCTTTAAAACCCTAATTTATACCTAAACATGTTCATACTTAAACCATATGTTAACATACTTTTACATTCATTTTTCCATGATATATATAACCATATGACATAAGAATAAGTGCATAAATTCATAAACATAAGCGAAAACTCTTTTTACATATTAAAAAGTCCTAAGTGGTGATTTAGCCATATAGAACATGTAAACATATAAAAATGATGAAAGTAAGGACATGAAGATTTTTAGATAACCTTATTATGATGTAAGATGATGAACCAAAGTATCTAAACCCTTGTTTAGATATAAAACCCTAGCTTTCCATTTTAAAACCCTAGTTTCACTTTTCTTGATTAATACTTGAAAAAGGTTAGCCAATGCTTGGAAATACCTTAGAATATCTTAGGATGGATGTGTATAAGTGTGTATGGGTTGTATAAAAATTGATATGGGTTTGGTTGGGAGCTTGCTTATTGCCGTGAGCAATATAGAGCAAAAGGGAGGTGATTTGTGATTTTTACCAAGTGTATAAGCATGTATGTGATCTCTCATCACTAGATACATGTATATAAAGGAGTAGATCTAGTCAAAGGGACATGGTAAGGTTCAAGGGATGGTCTTTGGTCTTAGGTATGGGTTTATGAGTCAAAGAGACAAAGAAACAAAGTATGGTGTGGCAATTATGAAGCATGGTGTTCATTTGACCAATCTTGGAAGAGTTTTGCTATATTACTTGTACAAATGGCAAGAATTTCGGCAAAACATAAGATATAGATGATATATTTTGCAAATTTTATTATGTATTTGGGTAAAAATGTGAGTATTTGTTGAAGGCATAGCAAAAGTTTGTTGTTCCGTGTATGCCTAAACTGTAATTAAAACGCGAAACGTAAACGTTTTAACCGACCCGATAAAAATAAAACATAATAAGTTGATTATTAATTTCATAATAATAATATAATGATGGCTTGACGTAAACTTTAATTGGTTTGGTGTCCGCTTACGTTAATTGTTGATGTTTAGTTTACGCGATTTAACTTAACTATTAAAATTAAAAGCGAACGCGTACGAGAAGAAAAAAATACTAATAAAAAATAAATAAATAGTGAATTTAAATAGCATCGTAAATGACCTGAAAATACGAAATGTTATATTGTATATATAGAAAAATCAATGTTTTAATCGTGACACCGTCGTGAAGAAGAATATTCTAGATCTTGGGCTGGGTCGTGCAAGTTGACGCCGTCGTGAGATGTTGTGACACCGTCGTGGGATGAATCGTGGTGGCGTCATGTGTATCTTGTGATGCCGTCTCTAGCCGATGAGAACATAATCTTGAGAGATGTTAGTGTAGGTCCGTAGTCTTGTCCGTTTCTTCTCTAAATGAGCCCAAGTCACGTGTATTTCCTCCAAATGCCTTCCAAATGCTAAATACCTGAAAAGGAATGATTAAGTACCTATTTTGGGCATATATGCACGATTTAAGGGGTTAAATGACCCCGAAAAAGTGTATAAATGACACCTCATCACTCACATACACAATTTTATGCTTATATAAACATATCAAGTCATAATGCACAACGAAAACATGGTGTACGTATCCATATCAGACGTCCCCTTGGTGCCATTGTCATATATGCACATTTGCAAATTCAGTTGTTGGTTTAGCTTTTAAGGAACAATATGACAAAATGCATATTAAATAAACAAAGTTACTTAAAGCGTACCTTCTCTTTTTGCATAGCTTCTTTCTGAGCTCGAAGATCAGACCTAACTTGGGCCTTTTAAGCATTTCGTTGATTCCTCTCCAATGTAGCAGTGGCTACCTCCGCCACATCACAAATGGTATTCCACTTTTCTTTTATAAGCACTACCTTTGAGCCATTCTCCGTACCAGATTAATGCTTCACAATGGGCACAACGTTACATGAGAACAAATATTTTTAAACTGAGTTCACACCTAGCGATTCTTTCAGTAATAAAGAGAAAGATGACCAATCACACAAACCATAGCCCAAATCATCTTTTAATGTGTATAAAATATATTTGTAAGGCATAAATACACAATGAACATCACATACATGTATACTGCACAAATGTGGCTCCAGCTGACAAATTTGGTGTGCCATATCTCAGACCCATGGTACCATAGTCTTCTGCAAATACTCTGCATAAGAGAAGTGTTGCGTCAGTGAATATAATAAAGCCAAAAGAGTTCAAATGTGTCAATTTGCTTGACTGAGATTAACAAACCTCTCTTTTTAAGTACCGGAAAAATGCATAATGCTCTTTCCTTGTGAGTTCATTCATCAAGTCTCTGTCTTTTATACAAACGATGAAGTTCTTGAACCTGTAACAACATAAAAATAACATTAGTAAAACACTACAATTTTATCAAAAGTACAAAAAAGATTGAAATACTTCCAATTCCATTTGAAAAGTAAAATAAACCTGATGCCTAAAAATGGAGTGTTGCTTCAAAATATTTTGCTTCATTTGTTCTTTCGAATACCATGTGCATCCATCCATCTGCCTCGTCAAAAAAGGATCATAACATTGATTCCTTTCAGAGACACATGTCCTTGCATTGCGATATAGGTCCTGATGTACCTTCGATCAAATTCGACCACCTTAGTGGAAACAGTAACATTAATTCCCGTTAGAATTCACGTAGCCCTGTAAATAGAGACCACAAAAGTACTTTAATTTTTGTCCAATATCACAACACAAAATCCTTAGAAGTAGATAATAATAAGGAAGTTTCAAAATAATAGCCATTAAGTTCAACATATTAGTTGTAAGTATTTTCTAATATAAGAGAGGGTTAAAATGTTTGGTTACCTTAATATGTCAATACATTAAAGTTTCAGTTTGTGTCTAGTCGATTCAAATTCACATGACACGTTAGCTTGTGATTCACCCTAACCCTGCAAAAAAGAATATCAACAATTTCAGAAGGGCTTGGCTAAAAATCGGGTAATTTTATCTATTTGACACTATTAATTAGAACAACCCATTTGACACACCAACGAAGGCTAAGTTTCAGTTTGTGTCTAGTCGATTCAAATTCACATGAACCCACTTTTAGCTTGTGACAATCATCTAAGCCCTACAAAAAAACTATCAACAATTTCAGAATGTGCCCGCTAAAATCGGGTAATTTTATCGTGTTCTGACACTATAATTAGAAACAACCCAATTTGACACACCAACGAAGCTTTATTAGCAGTTCTCCCTTAGTTAATTAAAAACGCTATTATTACATTCATTCAGCAAACACATACTCATAGACAAACTCTATGATAGAAATAGAAACATATCGAAAATCTTTCAACCACCATAGAAAAGGAACTTTTTCCTAGAAGATAAATCAATAGTATGTTTTGCTAACTTAAATATGAGTTAACCATGTACTCATGATGATTGTCATTAGCACATCGATAAGTAAACCTATAATATTTCATATTATTTTTGTGAGTTTGAACATAATGTTATCCAGAATGAAAATCCACATACCTGATATACTTCCATGCTAATAGCAGATTTAGAATTAGTCATTATCAATTCTTAAGCTACCTGGCAGTTACACATGTGTTAAGGAATTGCTCACTTAAAAGCTTAAAACAACTACCGCCTGATATCTCAAACTTTAACAACACCTAAAAAACAATAGAAATATATTGAAACAACTGAAATCTTAGACAAAAACCCCTAAATCCACGATAAACTATCAATAAAATAAGATTAGAGTTACGCAAACATCAGCTTGTAAAATCTTTCATCTTCCGTCTTTACGATAGCCAGATATTCCCTACAACACAGTCAAAACATACTCCAATTAGCATTAATGCGCGTGATCAATAATCTCAATTAAACACAAAAACAACGCTAATAACAAAAATATACTATCTCATTAAAAATTAAAAAGAAAGCTGATTGAATCTGCTGGGTCGTCGATTTAATTTGTGGCGGTGATGCACTCCTTGCCCGGATTTTTTAGAAAGAGAAGGATGATGGAAGGGTGAGAGACCCTGTGTTTTATAGAGTGGTTATTCGGAAGGTGTGGGAGTATGGTTTAGAAGATAGGTGAGGGAGAAAAAAAAGCAAACGATTTTTTTTTAAAAAAGGGTCGGGTTGACCGACGGGTTTTCTGGCGGGTTCCGACAGGTTTTCCGGTGGGTCAACCTGCGCATTTAATGCAACGTTTAATGAAGTGTGCTGGCTTTTAATGAAGACACTAATAACAGTTATTACAAATTTATAGTTAGCTTGCTCATGGTTAGTTTTACACGAGATTGACTATGAGATATGTAGAAAATTAAAACAAATAATTATACAAGTCAATATAAAATTAAATATAAAATTTAATATTTATTATTATCATAAACATGTATACACCAATTTAAAAGATCAATTGTCAGATCTATCAAACCAAATACATATTATAATAAACAGAAAAATGTGATAAGTTTTACAATACTTATTTATGCATCATATTTGTAAAAACAAATCTACCAAAAATTCTAACATGAATTTCGATCCAACCATTATGACCATAAATCTCATATTTAAAACAGATCACATGATTGTCATGCAATGTAAAAGTGGCTCTAATACGACTAATTAAAAACATGGTATAATTTTAATTTTATTTAACATTTAAATAGACATTAATATGATTGTAGCAAAAATAGTTAAATTATCAAAACCATTTTTCCATCTCGAGTGATCTAATTACACTTAGTATGACTAATCAAAAACAACATAATAACCATTATATTGATCCCAACTTAAAATCAATTCCTTAGCTTGTAAAGAGAGCGCGGTTACTTTTGGAATAGATCCCAAACAACTAATAGGTAAAACATTGTGAATCACTAAAGAGTATGGCGGAATTTACTCTTAAATACTTAGAAGAATATCAATAAAAATAGTAAACCGTATAACAATGATATTACTAAAAAGCTCCATAATATTATTATCAATAATAACGTAATACTCTATGTAGTCTAGGGTTTACAACCTTTGAAGCTAAATATAAAACATGTATATAAATGAGAGAGGTGAACTACAAGCCCTAGGGTCCACCCTTTTATACACAAGAGCCCTAATGGGCTTATAACGCGTTATTCTACTCAACATATCTTTTCCTAATATATCTCATACATATCTCTTTAGCAGTACTAAAACAGACTAACATCATAAACTCTTCTAGCAGTAGTACCATTTTGTACTGACAGTACTAATATTACACTAGCAATAGTAATGACTTAGAACTTTTATCTTTAATCTAGAGCATGAGCGCGAAATAGCAATTTTAACTTCAACCAGCAGAGAGGTAACTTGAGAACCAACAGTAGTAACAATCAAAAATAGCAGCATTAAATACAACAACACAAGAATCCATTTAATCCAACAATTCTCCCGCTAAACTGTAATTTACCTTCACAAATCATCAAGATTCTTGAATTAAACCTTGTTTCTGAGAGACTTCTTACAAACACTTAGTCTTCTTGGGTCCTTTCAACCTCCATGAATACTACCTAAAAGTTCTCAAAGACATCACATCTGCATCTTGATCCACCAAGAGATTGCTACCCAGCATCAATGTAACGATTCCACTTGAATTTTAATAGGATACTCCTTCTTTACCAGCAATGTAGAAGTAAATTCCCTTCTCTACTAGACACCAGAGCACTCTACATGAATCAAATAGCCTGCCAATGTTAGATCATGAATATAGCTATGAAGCTTCCATACTCAACAAGCTGCTCAGGTTTCAAATAATCCTTCAACTCCAACCCATATCTCGCTTATCTTTGTTATCTGTTGTTCTGTTGAATGAACTTCTCTTTACAAAACACACTCCACACATCACTACAGTTTATACCTTGACAAAGTTTCAGCATATCATCAAAGAATGATGTAACCTCAGGTATGATTTCAACTCTGATGATCTTCCATACTTCCTAATGCCTTCAGTGTAAATTTCCCAGTTAATTATTGGATACTTAGTTTGTAAGGCTTCAACATTCATCCCTTGCTCTGGAACTATTATCATTATATATTGTTGTAGCTCATCTTGTGACATTTCATCAGCTTCTTTAACAGAGCTTGCTTTTCAGCTAGTTCTGTCTATCTTTCCCCAGTCTTTTTGACCTCTTGAAAACTTTCTTTATCAAGTTCTTCTTCTGCATCCCTTTTTGAACTTCCAGCTGCTAACTCAGGAACTGCTCTGTCAACTTCACTCTCTATTGTTTCACTGCCTTTCACCAACTCTGCATCCATGTCTACAAATATGTTTACTCTTTTCATTTCTTTCTCAAACAACATCTGGATTTCTTTAAAACTTCTGTTCTTCAATTGAGTGTTCTTGTATCCATCCATGTTCTTTAAATAAGTAGACATTAGGTTTCTCTTTTGAGTTTTAGTTGGTGGTTTTCTTCTTTGCTCTTCTGCTTTAAGTCTTGCAAAATGTTTATTTTTTTCATTCATGAGTTCCAAAATACCTTGACCTTTCTTACAGTGGATGATGCGGGTATCCTTGCTCTCTCTGCCTGTAATTTTGCAGCGAACTCAAGTCTGCATCCATCATAGCAATGAGCATCATCTCAATCAAACAATGTTGCAGCTTTACACTTCTACTTCTCTTTCTTTTAAGCTAGCTTCTTTATCTAACTCTGCTTGAAGTCTTTGAGCTACATCAGCATCATATTCAATTTGATCTTTCTTCTTCTTTGGTTTTTTAGGTTCAACCATCTTTGCCTTTCTTTTGTCTTTTGGATTAATTTGTGGAGGAGGTACTCATACTCTTGTTCCAGACTCACTAGGATCTTGCATAGTTACTCCTTTTGCCTTTGATTTCTCACTCTTTATCTTCATAAGGGTTTAAGCAATAGTAAGGTCTTCATCTTCAATAAGAGTTATTATTGTTGTTTTGTTGGAGGAAGAGCGAGTACATGGCTCAGCATTATACCAGATACAACCATCATATAAACTGGTAGCACTGGCAGTATAACAGGTTCATAGTAGTAATAATTAATACTGGCATAGAATTATATACTAGCAGTAAATAACTCCAATATCATGACCAAACCTCCCTGAGTCTCGAATCCTCTTGAAACAATAAAATCCCTCATCTTAACAAATTTATTTCCTCCCTTTCTGGATGAATCCTCCTGATCACACCAAACCCTTTTCTTTCTGCAGAAGACTCTATCCTGACCTTGAATAATCTCCTCTTGAGTTGTGGATTTCTTGACTTCTTCTTACTTTCTAGCTTCTTAAATCTTTTCTTCAACTTCTGAATTTCCAAAGCTTGAGCATTCTTTACATTCTCCAAGTCAAGAACCCTATCAGACAGTTTTGTACACATATCCATCAATTCCTTAAGTTTAATTCTTTCCTCATCACTTCCAGGTGTGTTAACTCCTGGGAGAGTCGAATCATAGGAAGGTATAGATTCTCAGACCTAGTCTAAGCAATTGTCACACCCCGAAAGTTTCAAGTCAACATTTTAAACCTTCCCGATTATTATCTTTTACTTTTTCATGTTACGTTTGAATCTGACAGTTTACCGAGAAGTTAAACCGCGTAAATCTGAAAAACGTCATCGGGCGCGTCCCGACATCGGGTATTAATATATATTAGGCCTTATATGAGATATTTTAACTTTTCTAAGTGTTTTGTGATTTTTAATCACTTTCGATATTAATTTTAGGGTTTTATCTTTTAATTTGCGTTTTTCGCGTTTTTGACCTAACGGAAATACCATCGAAAAACCATGAAATCTTTTCGCGAAAACTCAAGTTATCATCCAAAAAGAATTTACTGTTTAAAATTTCGTTCAACCTCCTTGTCTTAGCCAAGTTGGACACCTAAACTACAACAAATGTCATGTTGCATCCTAAATTAAAGATTTAGCATCTTATTTTGAAACATGTACCCATGTGTGCATGTAAACATAGAAAGTGACACATGAGAGTGTCACTCTGATGTGTAACCTGCCCATGTAACCTCATGCATGTGATACTTACATATTCTTACACTCTTTGACTAGTAATTTTGAACCATGACCATGTTTCTTGAACCTTAGCTAGAAAATTTGAACCCATGGTCCTTGTGGCTTAGTTTTAGCCGAGCAAAGGTATACACACACCTTTGGTGAGTGTTGGTTACTTACTTGTAAATATGGTCACTCTTAACCTAATCCTTTCCTATAAATACCTTGCATACTCTAACTTAGGGTTTCATTCTCATTCATAGCCTCAAAAATCACACATCTCATCTCTCTTTCTCCCTTGCTTCCTCACGGCACAAACACCCTCTCTAGGGTTTTCATTTTCTTTTATTTTCTTCAAGATCCAAGTGATCTAAGTTCATTTTCAAGGTTCTTCCTAAGCTAGATCCAATATTGGTTGGTTGGAGATTTCCAAAGATTTCTTAGATTAAAAAATTAGGGTTTCTAATTTTATAAGTGGGTTTTATAGATCTCATTATTTTGGGAATAGATCTTGTGATTCTCTATTTATATCTTCATTCTTGTAAGCATCCTTGACCCATCTCTTATTTCATTTCCTTTATTCTTATGAATATTGTTCAAGTTTAAGAATCCATGTGTTTGTGTTACTTTTTAAAAAGAAATGATAAAAGTAACTTGATAACTTTTATAAAAATGGAAGTATTATGTTTGTTGTTTTGTAAGGTGTGATGAGATGAGTTGAAAAGTGGGTTGCAATAATAGATAGGATGAGGTTAGGTTAGATTTAGGTGTGGTTTTGTTGTGGATTAGTTGTGAACGGAGATTAGGCTAGACTAGGCACTATTGTGAAGTTTGGGTGAATTTTGGCTACGTTTTTGACAAAAGTGCTTACTGTCCTGAAATTGTTTTGAGGTTTTGAGCGACCTAAGTATGTCATCATTAGGCGTAAAAGTAGTTTTTGAAGAGTTTGTTTCGAATAGATAGTTTTTCACACATCGCGCTTTAAAATCGGACTTAAAACGGCCAAGTTATAGCCAAATGAAACTTAAAACATTTTTCAGCAAAACCAAATGAATAGTGTGCTGATGTGAATAGTAAAAGGGGTTTTAGGACACTTTCGGACATTTTTGGACTTTCTAAATTCTAACAAAACATATAGTAACACATATATATAGATTAGCATCATTTGAAGACGTTATTAACATATTTTAGGAAAAACGATAAAGTTACTAAAAATAGTAAGTTTGGTAAAACTTAGCGGATCGGATTTGGAAGTTAAGCGATTATGGTTAGTTAGCGTATTTTGAAAATATGGAAACTTAACAAATATAGAGGATGGTATTAACGTCTTGAAACTAAAAACTTTCCTAAAATACAAACTTTCTAAAAGTAGTAATTTTTGGATAAACACCAAGACTTAACGAAAAACTTTGTAATTTTATTTAGTCATACTTTAGTAAACAAAATAAAGCACAAACACATATGGATGTCTTTTCTCTTAAAAGCGTGTCGTACAAGTTTTGGTTATCTTTCGTTTACCTAAGACGCGTCATTTATTTAGGTCGCGTGTAGGATTCTTC
>BQNB010030909.1:2242-29943 GCA_026074375.1 Tanacetum coccineum
CCTTCTTATTCTCCTTCTTAGCAGGCCGGATCCTATTTTTCTTTGTATTGCTTCTAGGCTTTGATCTGCTTGCTTCAGTGGACGCGTTTACTCCTGTAGAGGGAATCACAAGGATATTAGTCTGTTGAACTCTCTAGTGCACCTCGTGTTTCTGTGTGTTGCTAGATGAGGTTCCTGGTGCATCACTAAAAGTAACTTGCTTTTTCCTAGTAACAGGGGTAGAGGGAGCCTTGGTTCTACATCTATGGCATACATACCAGGAGCAAGAACTTTTGTTTTGACAGAACTTCTAGTGGCAACTTTCAAATTGCCTTCTAATTGAGTTAATAAGCTTTGTCAAATTCCGTAAAAAGATCAGTGACAGAACTCCTCAATCTGTGTTAACAAGGAAGATGTCTTTTCATTAGTGCTAGTGCGCGTGATCTTAATAGACTCAAACATTTCCTTGTAATGCTGCTTAACCTTTTCTATTTCTGCTCTTAAATGCTCATTCTGTTCAAGAAGATCAGTGACATCTTTATCATTATAAGGTTCACAACTTCGGTCATTCACATTAGAGACTAGAACTTTCAAGTCTCTAATCACGTTGTCTTTTTCCTGAGTCTGATGTTCCAGATTCTTGATCTTAAAGAATGAGTTAAAATCAGGAGCCTCCTGAGATGTTTGTGATTTGTTATTCTCAAAACTTTCTTGAAGATGTTGATACTTCAATTGCAAATTTAGGTATTCCCTCTCAAGTTTTGAAATATGTTTCATCATTTTATCATGAACATCCTTTTGATTCTCATTTTTATATTTAGAAAACTCAGCTTCAAGATCTAGACAACGTGATTGTTCCATATCATACAACAATTGACTTGACAAACACTTAGCAATTAGATTCTCATTCTCAATGAGAATGTTTTTCCTTTCAATTTCAGCACATTGCTTGTCCACAGCATTCTGGTCCACCTCATCTGACATTTGATCAAAAATTCCTTCCATTACTTTAACTTCTTTAAAGAGAGCCGTTTGAACTCCTGCAAAGTGTTCTTTAAGAGTTTTGAAAAATGGAATAACTTCAGTGAGGTAACATCTTTTAGTTTGTTCAAAACCTCTTTCCCCTTCTGTAACACCTGTTGGTGTGATTCTCTTTTTGCAAGTTTTGTCAAATTCCGTAAAAAGTTATGTGAGTGTATAAAGATTAATTTTCACTTGACTTTTTGTTGGAAGAACTCTGGGGACAAGCTTGACTGGTGTATTGGGTGGATACACAGTCGGTGTTGACAGTGGTTTAGGAACTGAGAGCCTTTTTCTTGTCATTTTCGTCTTTGGACCAAAATATCTGTTCATGGGTCAAATCTCTTTGTGGAGTAAATATTGCAAGATAGTTCTCTTTCGAGTAGTCTGGGGGTGCAAACTTAACTTTATGTTCAACACAGAAAGGGCTTTTCACCTTTTCAAGCATTCTTTTCCTAGTTATCTCAGCTATCTCTAGGGTGTCCTCTGAGTCATGCACAACAGCAGGTGCATGATTGGTCCTGACTATTTCATTACCATTATAGAGGGCAGACTGAACTTGCTTTGCACGGGTGAGACATAAGGGATTTTTGTAGCCTATTGCCACCTTTTTTATTTCATCATAAAACGATTTTGGTTTACATAACATGTGAACCGTTTGAACAGACTGATCTTGTTTGTATAATCTATCTTCAACCTTTTCTTTTAGCCTTTTTATGTCTAAAAACTCTTCAAGGAATTTGTCTTCTTTTTGTTTAAAATCCTTTTTCAAAATGATCGCTTCTTCCCTCAACGTCTTATGATGGTTAAGGGTAGAACGAAGTTGCAATTGTGCCGAATGAAGTTCCGATTTTAAAGAAGTTTCTTTTCTATTTCGGTCAGAGATAATTATTCTCATTTGTTCATCAATCTTTCGTTCTCTATCAGTTAATTCAAACTTAGCCCGTTGTTTATACACCCCGACCAGTTTCTTATATATCGCAAGTTCAGAAGTCACTGAGTTATTAACTACTTTAACCTGCTTATTTGCTGACACACTTTGGACATCCTGTTCATGCATATCATCTATAATCGACATCAATGCATCATTTTGAACAGAAGATACATTAATTTGTACAACATGTTCTTCGTTGTCTTCCACATACTGATCATACGGAATAATATTACTATCACTCGTATAGTCAGCATCAGAGTCAACAACGTAGTTGTGTTGTACATCGCTTTGCATCTCGTGTATTTCATGATACTCATCCATAGGATCTACAAAGGTATCATGATCTTGTACCTCAAACAGAGTATTCGAGTCATACGATGGCCCGGCTTCATCATAGATTGGATCTTCAGATGAAAGATTTACCATGAACATGGTCTGTGTAATGGGAGCCTCATTAACATCAGAGTGGAATGTATCGCATTGATCAGCTTCAAAGACATGGTCCACATTGAGTGCCAAATCATACACATCGTCATCAAAATTGGTGACCTGTTCTCCTGCAATAAACAACTGCTCTTCATCCAGTACTGCACCATTCTCATGAGCATGCATAAGCAGCATCTTGTCTTTGAAGTAGTCTGAATCCTGAGGTCGCTTTGGTTGTGGACATTCTCGTGCTATGTGCCCGATTCCTTTGCAGTTGTAACACATAACGGGTTTAGCTTGACCAGGATTCACATTGCCATCTCTGGTCTGACCTCCAGCATTCCCAGCTACAACATTTCCTCTTACATTTTTCCTCTGAAATGGTCTTCCTTGATTATTCGTATTGTATCTTCTACGGACATCTTGAACCACAACTCTATCGTCTTGAACCGTAGCTTTGTTCCTTGCATTAGAAGACGTTCTGCGTTGATTGTTTGTTTGAGGAAGATGTGATTTGTACGATTGAGTGAGGAGGGTAAGTGTGTTGGTTAGACTTTCGATCAAGTTGTCAGTTGAAGTGCTTCCTGAGTCTAGTTGAAAGTTATCAATAAGTGATGGTTGATTTGAGGATTGTGGAGACTCAGATGATTGTGTTGGATACTTCTGATTTGATGCATTAGACACTAGTGCCAAAGGGTCATTAGTCGGTTGACTGAACCTCTCCATCGTCATTCTGTTCTCATTAGCATGTACCTCATGCTGCTTCAAGTAAGCATACAACTGATCAAAGTTAGACTCTTTCAAACCTCTATTAAGTTTAACTTCAGTTATGAATCTACTCTATTCAGGTAACATGTTGTTCACAAACTTAGAGTTAAGTTGCATTCTAGGCATGGTCATCTTGATGTTTCTCATGTCATTAATGAGCTTTGTAAACCTGACATAGTATACATGAATGGTTTCTCCTTTAATTTGGCAAAAGTGTTCAAATTCATCATATAATTGAGATTCCCGGTCATCCTTTGTCAACTCAGAACCTTCCAGAATCATCTTTACATTGTCCCAAATATCTTTGGCGTCAGTATAGTGGTTGATGAAAGAGTAGATGTCTTTTGGTATACCTTGAAGTATGATATTTGTAGCACGAATGTTAGCTTTATACATGTCCTTTTGTTCAGCTGAAATGTCGGCAAAGACTCTAGCACGTTCTGGACCTAGATGAAGTGCACCCTCACCTCCTTCAGTAAGGGTATCTCTCATTGTTCCCATTTGAAATGGACCTTTAGTAATTGATTTCATTATATTCTCTCCATTATCTTTTCCCAGACAATACAGACGAATCCGTTGTTGCCATGATTCAAAGTCTGTTCTATCAAGCATTGGTGGGCGGGTATCGGAACCGGCATACTGGATATCTTCTGACATATTAGACATCTTGATTTATAGTTTACGGGATTTTACAAGTCTAAGATTTAAACCGATAAAAGAATGATCGTTTGATGTTAATGTAGGTTTGTTGTTTGATTAATGCAGTTTAAGTCCTTGCTGATGGTTTTGGATTTGGTTTATGGTTTGATGATTTGTTTGGAATTTGGCGCAGTTGGATTATGAAAAAAATAAATTTTACCCTATTACCAAAATCTAAATTTGGTGTAAAAATAAGCTAAAAAGGCTATAGAAAAAATTATATTTTACTTAATTTTTCCCGCCAAAAAGTGTCGCTAAAAAGGTGTCGACCGAATTTTTTTTTACCCTATTACCAAAATTTGAATTTGATGTAAAAATAAGTTAAAAAGGCTATAGAAAAAAGATTACAAATTACTTAATTTTTCCGCCAAAAAGTGTCGCTAAAAGGGGTGTCGTCTGGATTAACCAAACCGCTGCTATAGATTAACCAAACCGCCTTGACTTTTGGCAACTCGTCGTCTTTTTCTTAATCAAACCGCCTCCTATCAATTAAGCAAACCGCCGCCTATAGATTAACCAAACCGCTACTTATTATTTTAATCAAACCGCCACTACAAATGAGCAAACTGCTGCCTGAACTAAACCAACTCGCTGCCTAATTAAATACGCAAACCGTCGTGTAATTAGACTAACTCACCGCCTTGAATTTTTTATTCAAACCGCTGCCAAAATTACTTTAGCAAACCGCCTTGACTTTTGGCAACTCGCCGTCTTTTAAATTAATCAAACTGCCGGTGTTCTTTGAATTTTGGGCATTATAACGTTTCTTTTTGTTCAATTTAATAATCAACTCACCACACAACCTGTTAAATCGCCGCCAAATCAACCAACTCGCCACAAGAAAGGCAAACCGCCACTGTTTTTGGCAACTCACCACCAAATAGCAAACCGCCGCCTATTTTCTTAATTAAATAAGGCAACTCGCCTTTTACTGGGTCACCTCGCCGTTTGACTTTTCCTAAAAACGTGGATCTATGTCCCGTATTTCACCAAACCGCCATGATGAACACTAGGGACGAATTTTGCAAAAATACTTCCAATGAGCTTATTAAGGACGGATCATAGCTAAAATATGTAGTACTCAGTATCTAAGTGAAGATTAAACACACAATAACATAAATATCTTTGTGGATCTTCCAAAATGACGCAACTCTCCACTTAGAACACAAGTAATAATCCGAACCTTATAGCTTTGTTTTCGATCTTGAGCCTTGTTAATCACTTGTAATAGCAACAATACTACTTCCTTAGCATGTAGAACAAGAAAAACAACACGATTAACCAACCACTTGAGCCCAAAAAGATTTTTGAGCCGTGGGGTGTTTTTGGTTCAAAATGAGCACGAATCTGAGCTAGTTTAACCACACGAATCAATCACGAATCCACCGAGGCTCTGATACCAATTGTAGGATCGTTTATTTCATAACACGGGTGATGATTCTTGAGTTGGGCTAGTTTCTAGAGAGAGAAACACATAGAGAGATATTTTAGAGAGAGAGTGTATGTGTTTAAAGTGAAAATGAAATTGACTAGCTTGCCTCTTCTAAAGTTGGAAGAGGCTTATATAGTTTTTACAAAATACCAGGTATTAGAACCCGGCTTAAAACAGAAAGACATACAATTAACTATTAAACTACGAACTATTATAAACAATAAATATACGGGGTGACCGAGTCTTTTACTCATATCTAACAAAATTAAACACCCTTAGAACAATATCAGTCTTTCTTCTTAACTTTGCATAAATAAAGCTAACAAAAAATGTTTCAAGAAACGCACATATGATATCTCATGCATCCGTTTCATATTCAGCGCACCACTTCCTTCAACTTTCAACTTCACAACCTCAGTCTAAAAGGGAAATAAACTGCACTATTAATCATGGTAGATACTTGCGCCTATGTATAATCAGAGGATTAAGATTCAGGTGATAAAATGGGCCATTTCTATAGCAAGTATGCTTATTAAGTTCTGCATATTTTTTAAAGAATATAAACCTGTGTATTTTAAATTTTGTGTAACAAATCCTTATAGACTATATTGTTGGTAGTATTCAGTAGATGGTTTTCTTGTTGTCTAATAAGTATCTTCAACCTGTAAGGCATTGCTGCTCGAGATAAGGCGACATATAGTTATCTTCAACTCTAAATATAAGCATAAACATCCTTAAATGGAACTCTACATTAGCCATATCGAGCACTGAACTCCTAACATCCACTACTTTTACATAAAAATTAGACTCAAGGTTTCCCTTATACACACAACAACTAAAACAAAAACCATATTTAAGTTGAAAAGCCAAATCCAATGTTAAAAATAATAATATCACGTAATCTATCAATAATGAGGGAATAAAATACTTGCCTGGAGCAATGTATCCATACGTTCTAGCTACACTCGACATGGCATGTTGGACAGTCATCATATACTCATTCTTAGGCTATGATAGACCATTTAAACCTGAATGCAGGATCCCTACACTTCTATCTATTTCTTTCTAAATGATATCCGACGATCAAGAAATTTTTCTTTCATAGAAGTGATATATGCAACAACCTGAACCAAACGCAACTATACAGAATTCAGTCGGCTCCAAATACATCATGTTATTTTAGTAGCATACTTGCATGGTCTAATCCAAACACACTATCGTGATAATCTAATCCAAAGACACCTTATTCTTAATTTCTATAATAGCCTTATCCAAACACACTTTCTTCTGATTTTTGTAGTGGCCTGATCCTAATGTATCTCAAGTCCACAACAAAAATTAATTTAGGAACTGTCTAACAGAACTAATGTACACGTTCATAAATCCTAACGAGTTGGCTTACAAAGGTATACTAATGTCAAAATGTTGCTTATGGTTTCATGTAAATTGAAAAAAAGTAGCTTACTTTTTTTCTTCAATTAGTTCGATGGTAACAGCACCCTTAATCAAGTATGATGATTAAGAATATTTCAGAGACCTTTACAACATTTTGAAAATCCTTTATTATCGGCACAATATAAGGATAGTTAGCTTGGAACACTCACACAACTACCTAAAAGGAAAAAAATTTGAGTTCAACATGAACAACTAACGAACCTTAACCCATTAATTATAGATTGAGGCTAAGCTAAAAGTCTCATTCTTTAAGGAGCAACTGCACAATTTTACCTGACATACATACCTTTTCCTCTTAAAGAGCACACCTTTCCGCCTATGAAGTTCTCTCTATATTCAATCCCGCAGACTCGTTTACGCAATGAAAAAGGATGCACCTTTTCTCTCATACGTGCATTCCAAGCATCAGTTCTGCTGGGACAGGTATAAGGGGATCAAGTTGTAACCCGAAAACATGTGGAATTAAACCTGAATCAATGCAATGAAAGACGTTAGTGAAGTTCATAAGCTTAAGTGGTGTAGACTATGCAAAGAAAACATGAAAAGCTAATAACCTCATTTCTTTATGACTGATGATCTTAACAACTTCAGTTATGAACATAGTGAGGTTCATAAGCTCATAACCAATTGAGAATAAGCTTGTTATCTTTTCACAAAGCTCATAAGCCCATCAGATAAGGTAAAATAAATACTTAATGTTATATTAAACATAATAAGCTAATTAAGAAATGTTACAACCCCAAACACCCATATATCCTATAGAACTTCAAATAAGAAATCTACATGGTAACGAACCTGTTGGTGAAAAGCATTCCAACACAAAAGCAATTGAGAGATAAGAAAATTGTCAATTTTCTTGACACCGAGTTTCTTGAATTCATTTATGCACTGCTTCTATTCTTCCAAGCCATTTTTATAAACTCTAATCTTTCTCCTAACACCTAAATAAACACAAACAATAACCAAATAAGACACCCTATTTGTCGGAAACACCTCCAAAAACTCAAATAACAAAACTACTTGGATGAGCTGCTTCAAATCTATTTTGAATGTTTGGATGAAAGGTTCTAATTTAAACACTCGTTTGGCACAAAAATATTTGGATGGGATGCTTCAAATAAATCTTAAAACAAATGTGTCACAAAACTAACAATCTGTAAGAGCATATAAAATACCAAAAATTCTTCAAGAAAAAAAAGACAAAACATTAATTTAGCCCTTCATACAGTTACAAACCAACTTTGATAATGGAT
The DNA here is from genome assembly GCA_026074375.1 of Tanacetum coccineum. Classification (NCBI taxonomy): domain Eukaryota; kingdom Viridiplantae; phylum Streptophyta; class Magnoliopsida; order Asterales; family Asteraceae; genus Tanacetum; species Tanacetum coccineum. The sequence continues at coordinate 10,209 of BQNB010030909.1, forward strand.
TACAATTTACAACATGGAAACCCTAATTCATTATTAATTTATCAAAAGGGTATTGTTAAATGAAACAACATACCTGCAATTGTTGATGTTAATCTTTGGTTGTAGATGATCTAATTTTTTGTTTGGTGGTTTCTAGAGAGTGTGGAAGAGGAATAGGCGATATCTCTATGAAGGAGGACCGATTTAGTGGGGCAGGTGTTTAAGGAAGAGGCAGATAGTGGAAACACATTTTTAAAGAATAAGGTATGAGATGGGAGGGTGGTGGGTTTTGTTAGGACGGTGGTGAGTGTTTGTTTAATAATAAAACATTATTCATTAGGATTAAAAATTATTAAAACACAGTTACTGTAGCAACTGTGTGGTGGCAAAACTTTGAAAATATATATATTAAAGTAGTAGGGTAAAAAAGGTCCAGACCTTGGAATAGACGTGCACATTCCGGTTAACCAGTTCGGTTACCGGACCGGTCAAACCCTAACCGGTTTTTGGTTAACACATCGAAAACTGGTTGGACCGGTTAACCGGTTCGGTTCCGAACCGGTATCGGGTGGAGAAAAACCCATCCGGTGGAAACCGGTTTGGGCCCGGTTTTTGGCTAAAAACCAATTTTTGGTTAGTGTTTTTTTTTCTTTTCCTTTTACGTTTAGACGTTCTCGTTTTATACAAAATAAACTCCATGAACTTCGTTTTTATTTAATACTACACATAATACATCGAAAATACATTCGTAAGGAAATACATCAGAAAAAAATACATCAAACATAATACATAAACTTAAAACATAATACATTGGAAAGCTAATCGAAAGTGATTTCATCTTCGGATCCGTTTGACCTAGCTTCGCTAGAAGCTTCATCTTGTGTGAATTCTTCATCGGAAAGTGATATCGCTTCACCCGCTTTCACCTCTTCATCGTATATCGCTTCTTCGAGGTCTAGGTGTTTTCAAAATTTGAGGTGTGTTGTATTCGCTTGGTTGCGTCCAAGTGATCCTTCAAACACATACACATATCCAAAGAAGCCGGTGTGAGTTTTGTTCTTCTGTTTGATAATACCCTTCCACTTAAGGGAAAAGCGGATTCGAAAGCTACCGAAGTAGCTTGTTTACTTATTACATCTCAAGCCATTCATGATAGAATGGGAAATTGGGATTCCTTTGCTTTCCAAAAACCAAAACATCAAAACTTACAAACTGATCGGTGGGAATATGGGAGATAAAATTGGTTGTGGCATATCTCTCATATTCATTTTTTTTATCGATCATTCTTTGCCCGATTGTTGATATTTTCTCTTTACTGTTGTAGCAAGCCAAGCATCGGATTCCATTTATTCGACCTCGATGAAGAATCCGAACTCATTGAAGGAGTTGGGTTACCATATTTTGCAAAATAAATATCCCAAAAACCTTCAAAAGATTTGTTGAAATAGTCTTTTGCCTCTTTTGCAAAGTCCGGGTTATTGTCAAAACACCCCAAATCAATTGTAATCGTGTCGATAAGTAACTCTACCCCTCTTACATTAAAACATGGATTCAATGCGGCCACACAAGTAATTATCAGTGGCATGTTTTTGAAATATTACCTAAGCTTTTCTTTCATTAGTGCAACCATACTTGTATATATATCACTATTAAGTTCGTATTCGCTTAGCTTTGAACACATCAAGTATATTTGTTAGAGTACCAATTGAGACGTTGGATAATAAACTCTCGATAATATTTTTGTGGCATTGTTAAAAACTTCAAGTAATCGGGTTATTTTTTCATTAGTATCACAATTTTTGACCGAAAATGGATAACACCTACCATTTGCTGACAAAGTGTCATGAAAATATTCTAAAGTCGCTTTTTGTTTTAGACCACATTGGAACATATGATAAGTAGAATTCCATCTTGTAGGAATGTCCCAATTAGGTGCAACACATCGACTATGATAAAATATGTCGTTCAAAGGTGGATCGAATTTTAGTTTTAGTCTACCAATGGCGTTTGTATTATTACTTGCATTATCCAACGTAATTGAGAAAATGTTTTCTTCCAAATGAAAAATTTTGAACACTCTTTTCAACATCTTGAATAAAGCAAATCCCTAGTGAAGAACCAGAAAGTCTTCAAATGCAATGGTACGCTTCATCATGAGCCAAGTTTCGGGATCAATCCAATGTGCGGTAACACAAAGGTACGAACCGGGCAAACCATGAGGAGCCGACCAAACATCCGTTGTTAAGCCTACACTAGAATTTAAATTTAAAAACCATCTTTTAATTCTTGTTTAGCCTTTTTCCATAGTTTCATAGCATCACATTTAAGAGTAGTACGAATTACATGATTAAACTTCGGTTGAAGATGATTTTGAAACGCCCTAGTCATTTGAGGGTTGTCGAAGTGGTTAAACAGTAAAGCTTCTTGAATCACCAAACCGGCAAATTGTTCACGGACAAGATCCGGATTGTATACAAAAATACCCCCATCTCGACCCATAGATAATTAACCCACTTTCGGAACCATTTTGAGTGCATCACAATACTTGTTGTTGATATGAGCCCTCAATGTCAAGTTGGATACCGCCGGCAATAAATGAAAGCAAAGCTTACATTGAGCCTTGGTCGTGTTATCTGACATCTTGGAAAGGTTGAAATGTTGCCAAACATCGTCTTTTCGGGTGCAAGGTAAAATTTTAACAACCATCGGTGCACTTGAAGAACCAACACCGATGGTAGTTGAACTAGCTTGAGTTGCCATTAGTGAAATTGTTTTGGTTTTTATTTTTAGAGTGTTTTTTGCTTATGTAAAAGTTGTAAATCAACAAACACACAACCCCTAGATTTATACTAAACATACAATGGCAAAATGGTAAATTTTACACCAAAAAACGCTCCTCCCCGCTCCTCCTACCTGTTTGAAATTCAAAAATTCAAAATTTAAAATTTGAAATTTTTTCCACCTAAAACCAGTTATTACTAACTGGTTCGTAAAACACCGATACAAACCGGTCCACAACCTTGGTTTGCCTAACCGGTTACTAACCGCCGGTTTCGCCAAAATCCGAACCGCTTTGGTCAAACCCGATTTTGACCGGTTACGGTTATCAGTTATTTTTCGGTTACGGTTACGGTTTTGGTATTTGTTTTTTTGCACGTCTACATTGGAAACAAGCAATGCAGCAAATTCTCTATGATCAAAACTTTCATCTTCGTATAATCTCTATTTGGGTAAAACATTAAGTGTGTGAGTGAAATTCTTTCAAGGGACCTCGTCTAGACATTGTGAAATTATCACGACTCGATTCGTAAAACTATACTCGACTCGTAATAACCAACTGAATATGTAACTCCGACAACTCAATTCTCTTTAAATGATATATGTGTCGTTGAATGAATTGTTGTCCTCTGTTTACTACTCTCAAACACAATAAAAACCGTCACAACAAAGACCGCCTTCACCGTCGTCTTAAACTCCGGTCAAACTTCACCACCACCAAAACCCATATTAATCGCTACCATCCATCATCTCCCTAACACCTCTTTTAGGATCCATCACCATCCTAAATAAACTTAAACATCAAATATATTTTGTAGATTGACACAACAAATCCAAAATACAATGTATAATCAAATCCTTAAATCGATACAAATAATCCAATCATGAACCTGTTGGATTACCTAGCGATTTATAGACATAACCGACGGTGGACACCGATGGATGTGTATGATATCGCAGGAGATGACCATGGTTACGTGTGTATAGCCTGGCTACAACGGGGAAGCAAAAAAGGAAAGCTCAAATGATTCACGGTATCATGAAAGTAGGTGTTTGTATTTCGAATCGTTCTTAAATTAAGGAAGAGTTTCTCAACTTTTTTATGAAAAGTTTAAAAACCATGATTCGAATGTGGATTTCCCTCCGTTTGATAACTCTTCTAGATTATGTGCTCTTGATCGTGATAGCTTGAAGACTCATGTTTCTTTAGATGAAGTTAAGAATGCGGTTTGGGATTGTGGTAGTTCCAAGGCTCCCGACCCCAATGGGTTCTCCTTCGCTTTTGTTAAGAAATATTGGGATGATATTAAAGTTGACATTTTGGAGTATGTCAATATTTTTCTTGATACTGGTTCGTTGCCACATGGATCTAATTCTTCTTTCTTCACTCTCATTCCAAAGGTTAGCAATCCTATTTTCATCAAATATTTTTGTCTCATTTCTCTCATAGGCATTCATTACAAAATCATAGCTAAAATTCTAGCTAATAGGATAGGCAAGGTGATCGATAAGATTGTTAGTCACGAGCAATCAGCCTTCATAGTTGGTCGTCAAATTCTTGACGGTCCTCTTATTCTTAGTGACATTGTCGAGTGGTTTAAAAAAGTTGTTAACCTTCAAGGTTGATTTTGAGAAAGCTTTTGACTTGGTGAGCTGGAAATATTTAGATTTTGTTCTTCTTAATCTTGGCTTTAGCTCAAATGTCGTTCTTGGATTAGAGCTTGTTTATCTTTATCTCGGGCTTCAGTTCTCGTCAATGGTAGTCCTACCTCAGAATTTTCTATCAAGCGTAGCCTCAAGCAAGGAGATCATCTCTCACCTTTTATTTTTATTCTTGTTATAGAGGGGTTGCATAACGCTCTCTCTACCGCGGTTAGCTCGGGTCTTATAAGAGGCGTCAAATTCGGTTCTCCTGTGTTAACTATATCTCATCTATTTTATGTCAATGACGTAATTATCACTACCGAATGGAATGCTAATTATTTAGACAATATCATTCGTGTTTTACAGGTCTTCTACTTAGCTTTGAGTTTAAAATCAACATTCATAAATCTAATTTTTATGGTATTGGGGTCTCAGATGTCGATGTTTCTTCCATGGCCAGTAATTCTGGATGCGCTTCAGGTTCCTTTCCTTTTACTTATCTTGGGTTACCCATTGGTTCTAATACGCGTTTGACATCGAGTTGGCAAGTTTTATTAGACTGATTTCAATCGAAGGTATCTTCGTGAAAGGCTAATCTCCATTATATAGGGGACCGTCACCCCTTAATAAAAGCTATTCTTGGTAGCCTCAGTATCTATTACTTCTTGATCTTTAAGGTCCCTGAATTTGTACTAAATTCCTTGGAAAGATCCCGTTCAATGTTTTTTTAGGGATTTTCTCAGGTAGAAAACTAGCTTAGATTAAATGGAAAAATGCCCCCTCCTCTTATGATATTGGTGGTTGAAACATCACTTGTCTTAAAGATTTTAACCTCACCCATCTCCAAAAGTGGCATTGGAGGTTGTTATGACACAAGAACACGCTCTAGGCTAAAGTAATCAAAGCTTTACATGGTCAGGAATGTGGCTTTGATAACAATGGTTGTATCTATAACGATATGTGGGCTAGAATTGTTTGTTTCTCTAATTTTCTAAATTTGAATAACATTATTCCTAATAGCTGCTTTCGTTTCCAAGCGGGTTGTGGCATGCGTATCCATTTCTAGAAAGAGACTTGGGTAGGAGATTCTCCTTTTTATATTAAATATAATAGGCTATACCTATTGGAGCGTGAGAAAGATTGTCTTATTAAAGACCGCATTGATCATGGCCTATGGTGTTGGAATTGGTCGAGGCATATCCTTGGAGCTTGAAATTCTACTGACTTACTCGACATGCTTTTTGAAATTAGTTCTCCAGAAATTAATGAAGTTAAAGATACTTGTGTATGGTCATTGGGCACTGATGGATCTTTTTTTGTTAAGGACGCTCGATGCATTATTGATTCGAAGATTCTCCCTTCTTTGGCTACATCGATAGTTTGGGGCAAAAAATTTTCTCGAAAGGTCATTATTTTTATTCGGAGATTTATATTGGATCGCTTTCCTCATAAGTTAAATCTTTCTTCCCGCGGTATTCGTATTCAGGCGATCTCTTGTCCCTCTTGAAATGGTAACGTGGAATCTTCAAATCATATTTTCTTTGAGTGTAATATTGCCAAGGACATTTGGATGCTTGTTCGTAAATGGTGTGATATTTCTTTTCCTCCTTTTACTTCGTATGAGCATTGGAAAGATAGGTTTTCTTCGTGGCAGGTGGTTAAAGGGAAGTCTCGGTGCTTTTCAATTATTTTTTTCTTCTTCTCTTTTCGTTCACACCCGATGAGGAAAAACGACATTTCGTTCACACCCGATGAGGAAAAGGGACATTTTCGACAACAATCATCTTTTCTCGTATTCTTGGCTTCATCACAGGGGTCACATGATCTGGAATTGGATTAGCTGGCTTAAATCCCCTATGATTCTCTTGAGTAATGGTTTAGGATGACGTTTGTTTTTAGATCCTCTCATGTTCCCCGAGGCTTGTTTGGGGTTGCTTCAAAAACACTCCAGAGTGAAAACAGGTGGCTCGACCTTCATGAGCCGGGATTTTCTCTTGTCATGTACACGCAATAGTTTTTTCATCCTTTTTGCAACCCTCGTAGTTAAAGCCCTGGGAAGATGCTAGTCTAGATTTTTTTGCTTATTTCTAGTATTGTATTTGTACTCTTCTGGCTTCTAGCGCCTTGCTAGTAGCCTTTAGTATATATAATTATCTTTTTCCGTTCAAAAAAAAAAAGAAATCATAAGTGTTTTTACATGGAAGACACAAACCTTACATTTTAGGATTACGTGTTTAACAATATTGGCGAGCATCTTAAGCCTTTAATTTCAACATTTTTCATGCATCATATAAGTGATAACATTACAAACTAAGACACGAAAGCCTATAAAAAAGAATCTATTTTTTAAGTAGAGCGGATGGACGGATCCACGAATGTCCCTGTTAGCCTTAGTTTTTAGTAAAATGAGGGTCATTAATATTCCCGAACCTTTTATAGCATAGATTATGTTTACGAGAATTCTATAAGCTAATTAGGCCTAGGTTTTGGGCTAAAAGCCCGTTCGTGTTGCTTTAGTTTGACCTAACAAGAAGTCCAAGGGAGCCGATCCCCTTAGAGTATAAATACCCTTCCCAAGCATGTTTAGGAGGGTGTTGGTTCTCATTTCTTCTCTAGTGAATCGTCCACTTTTCTCTCCACATCTTTCTCTCTCTATCTTTTATTCCTTTCTCTCTCTAAGTCTTCTCTCTATCTCTCCTCATATCTATACGAAATAATGTATGTGTATGTGTGTAAAATAGGATATGTATGTGTATGTGTGTGAAATATGATAAGTTTTATATGTAACAAGTGGTATCCAGAGCCTCTGGGGGATTTCGTGGTTTTTGTGTGTGGTTTCTTTGCTTATTTTTTCAACCTTATTTATAAGCTTTTTGGTCTCGGCATATATTTTTAGGTTGGCTTATGCTCGAAAAGCTTGTACTTTCGTAGTCTACATCATCTTTAGCTTATTTGGTTATTTGTTTCGTGGCTTATTTGTGCTTTTAAACTATTTTTTTACTAGCTTTTTCTAGGTTTAAGGTGATACTCGAACTCGCGGTTTACCACCTTCAATCCCGCGAATTATCAAAAAGTGACCACGGATTAAGGTCAAACCTGCGGAATACAGGTCAGGAACCCACGGATTATCGAAAAGTGTCCGCGGAATACAGGTCAGGAACCCGCGGATTATTGAAAATTATCCGCGGAATACAGGCCAGGAACCTGCGGATTATCGAAAAGTGCCCGCAGAATACAGGTTAGCTCCCGCGGTTTATCTTCAAGCACTCGCGGTTTATCCAAGTTTTTTTATCCGCGGTTTATCAGGTTGCCCACAATTTCAAAGTTTCTTGAATCCCGCGATTTAAGTTTTATGTTCCCGCGGTTTATCAAGGCGTTGTAATAGGTGGTTATTCTTAACTCCGTGGTTTATCTCCAAGAATCCCGCGGTTTATACTTTGGTTTATCAGGTTTACTTAAATTGCCTCCCACGATTTAAGAAGGAAACAGATTTACAATTTTTACCCCGTGTACTTGAAACAAATTACATCATAAGTCCTTAAAGCCTTGAGACATAACCAAGAAATAACAAAGCAATAAAGTTACAATACCACAACAGCACTTAATCTATTACGATCCTGTTTTTCACCCACGAATCTTTTGCAATGTCGACTCAACAAGATATTTATGTTGTTGGTTCAGAAAACCGTCCTCCTATTCTTAACAAAGACAACTACGTTCCATGGTCTAGTCGTCTTCTTCGTTATGCAACGAGCAAACCAAATGGGAAATTACTTGTGAATTCCATTCTTCTTGGTCCATATGTCTGATGAATGATTGTTGAACCCGGGGATCCAGACTGTAATATTCTTGTTGCTGAATCTTTTCACGAGCATACTGATGAAGAACTTACTGAAATGGAAGTAAAGCAGATGGAAGCTGATGATCAAGCTATTCAGACTATTCTCATGGGTCTTCCAGAAGACATCTACGCTACAGTAGATAGCTGTGAAACTGCTTAGAAATTTGGTTACGCGTTCAGCAAATGATGAAAGGTTCTGATATTGGGGCTCAAGAGAAAAAAGCTAAGTTGTTTAATGAAAGGGAAATGTTTACTTCTACCGATGGGGAATCGATTGAGTCTTACTATCATCGTTTCTCAAAGTTAATGAATGATTGTAAAAGATACAAACATTTTCCAGAAAAGATAGCCAACAATCTCAAATTCATCAACAATCTACAGCCGGAATGGAAACGTCATATCACTATTGTTCGTCAAACAAAGGATTTGCATCAAGTAGACTATACTCAGTTGTATGACTTCTTAAAGATGAATCAGGAGGAAGTAAATGAATTCAGGTCAGAATGACTTGCAAATACAAATGATCCTTTGGCACTAATGGCAAATTCTCAGAATCCTTACAATTATCCAGTGTTTCACCCATATCACCCATCACAAATTACCTACATGCAACATCCACCATCCAACAACAACTATGTCTCACAACCCTCATTCAACATGAACTACATACCACAACCAATGCCAAATCCTGAAGACATCTCAGATCCCACAACTACATCGAACATGGCACTTGTACTTATGGCTAAGGCATTCAAACTAAACTACTCTACACCAACCAACAACAATCAAAGAATTTCATCAAACCCTCGCAATAGGAAAATTGCACAGCCGGGTATGAATATAGGTCAAGATAGACAGATGCAGATGGTTGGGGGTAATGGTGGGAATCAGTTTGGATAGTATGATGTGCATATTGCAGGGAATAAAAATAGGTATAATGCAATGCATAATGCATGGAATTAGGTTGGACAGAATGTAGTTCATAATCTGGGTATTCAAAATGTTAGGAATTAGAATGGGCTTATTGTTATTTCGGGGATTGCTAATCAGAATGTAAATCAGAATGGGAACGATAATGTTGTTGTAGCACGAGCTGAGGGTAACTGTAATGGGAACAATGGTAATAAGATAAGGTGTTACAACTGTAGAGGATTGGGTCATTATGCCAGGAACTGCACAGTCAGACCAAGGAGAAGGGATGCTGCTTATCTTCAGACTCAGTTGTTGATTGCTCAAAAGGAAGAAGCAGGGATTCAAATTCGAGCTGATAAATTTGATCTAATGGCTGTTGCAGGTGATATTGATGAGATTGAGGAAGTCAATGCAAACTGCATCTTGATGGCTAATTTGCAGCAAGCATCGACATCGTGTACTCGGAATGAAAAAGCTCCCATCTACGATTCAGATGGATCATCGAAGGTACACCATTATGAAAATTGTTCTGATAATGAGTTATTCAATATGTTTACTCAAGAAGAGCAGTATACGGAGTTACTCAAGCCCATTACTGAGCCACATCTGGTTCAACAAAATACCAGTAATGTTATTATTACTGAACCTAGTGTGGAACATAATGGAGGAACAGTAGAACAACATCCTGCTGCCATTGAGGAAACACATGCTTATTTTGAATCATTATATAATAATTTGGTCACTGAAGTTGAGAAAGTCAACACGGTCAACCGCAAAATGAAAGAAACGAATGCGATTTGACCACTAAGCTTGCAATATATAAGGCACAAGAACAATGTTTTGAATTCAATCAAGAAAAGTTTGACAAACTTGAAAGTAGTTATAAAAAGTTGGTTTATCAAGAACAATATCTTACTAAAAAGATAAATGCACTTCACTTAAATTCTGCCAAACAAATAACGACTTTGAATGAGAAAATTACAAATCTAAATAACGAGCTTTCAAAGGAAAAATCAATTGTTTCTTATCTTCAAGAAGAAAGGAAAAAGTTGAAAAATGATTTCAAAACACGTGAAAACGAGCTTCTTGATAAACTGATAGATTCGGAAAAGCAATCAAGGAATTAAACAACATTTTGGTTAAAACGGGTCAATCGATTCAAACGATGCATATGATTTCACCTAAGCTAGACTCGTTTTACCACATTGAAGATAACATGGCTCTCGGTTATGAAAATCCCCACTATCTCAAACATGCTCAAAAAAAGCAACAAAGTTTGTATAATGGCAAAATGTTACTAGATAAGCATGATCCTCCTGTTGTGTATGATTCGGAGAAAACACTACAACTTGCTCAAGAGAGTCGTTTGAAAATGAAACAACTTAACAAAGAATTCAAACGGGAAAATTATGAAATGATCAATAAACTTTCAGAGTTGTTTGTTTCTCAAAAGGCCAAGTCACGTGAAGAATTATATTTTTCAAATACTTCCAAACCGGACAGTCTTTCTAACACAGTTTCCAAACCAATTTTGATACCTGATGATGGATTTTCAGATAATGCTTCTTCACCGAGTGTTGCACGAAAATTTCTAAATGAGGTCAAAGACAAATTTACGACTCTTCAAAGTGTTGTAAAGTCAAAAATGTCATTAAATGTTGTATAAATGCCTAAAAATGTTACTTAATCTATAACACCTCGTGTTTTAGGGTCATTTACGACGTCAATAAATTCACTATTTATTTTTAGTATTGTATGCGTTTGCTTTTAAATCGTAATCGTTAAGTTAAATCGCGTAAGCTAAAAATTATCATTCAATGTAAACGGGCATCAAACGATTAAATGTTTACATCAAGAAAGTGTTAAGTAATTATTTTGAGGATAATTATTAACTTTGTTCATTTTATTTTTATTGGTTGCGTAAAGTGTTTACGTTTCGCGATAAAATATGTTTAGGCATACCCGAAACCACCAAAACTTTTCTACGCTTCAACAAATACCCACAATTGTACCCAATACCCAAAATTGTACCCATTACCCAAAATTTACTAAATATTATCATACATATACATCTATGGCCGGATTTGTAGCAAGAGATACAAAGAAATATAACAAAAATCTTGCAACTTGCATTGTACATACAACATCTAATTAAACCATGAGACTTTTACAAGTAAGGACCTTACCTTGACCAAAGACTTCCCTAGATTTACTCATCTTGTCCTAAGACTTACTATAGCACCTTTTTTACTAGTCTTTACATACATAAGGCTAGTGCAAGACTTAGAAACACATACACTTCCTACGTCCTTGGACTTCTTTATAAGGTCAACTTTTGACAAGGTTCAGAGATGATAATAAGACTTAACTCTTCAAGTAAAACACTTACATACTCCATTTCCTTAGTGTAAAACAAAAAAACTCCTCTCCCTTTTGGCTCTCTAACCCACGACATACACCAAGCCACCACCAAATCCATACAAAATTTTATTTACAACATTTACATACATTCCTACATAATATCTAAAATATCCCAAGGTGATTTGAAGGCTTAGTTAGGTCTTTACAAGGGTTAAAACAAGAAAGTGCAAGATTAGGGTTTTGGTTTGGATTAGGGTTTTTTCTAAGTTGGAAGCTAGGTATTGTAGCAAAACAAGGGTTTAAGAATTTAGTATTTCATCATCATACATCATCTTCTAAGGGTTATTCAACTAGAGAACCCTACTAAAACCTCTTTATAATTATATGATTTTTTATTGCAATATACTATATATGATAGTTATAAGCACCATCTAGGAACTAATTATACATGCAAAAATAGGGATTTTTATACTTGTTTGAGGTTCTGATAAACTTATTATATATGAATAATATTAGAATCTAATATATCATATATATAATGGAGTGTATATGTAGAATGGAACAAGTGAGGATTAGGGTCTAAAAAAGTATAAATACACTAAGTTTACCTAAAAAGTATACTTTAAGAAAGTTACATGATCAAATGAGTTGTATAAACTCAATGGATCTAGAGTATTTTTGGCTAATCTATGGACTAATCAAGGACAAAGGACCCAAGGGATGTAAGACATGTGATAGTTGAGGGTTGTCCAAAGCCTTGTCCCACAGAGGTTTACGCTCCACACGAAAACCCACTCCCATATTCAAACACCTATTGCGCCCCCCCCTACCCCGGGGATCCATATAGTGCCTCGCCCAATAATACCACTATCACAAGTACCAGATAAAACTCACAGCTCACCCAGACCCCCGGCTACGAATGCCACACCCGTCATCTCCCAAACCTGACAACCACCCCCAGTAGCCATCCTCACAATATCAGTTATACGCACCTCCCCGCTAGAAATACTCCCCACTACATATAATACTACTAAACTCCACTACCCAATCAGCTCAAACAATAAATCACCCCACCTACCAGAACCATATGCCCAACCCAAACAACGACGTGCTCGCAAGACTCACTAAACACGCCCTACAAACGAGTAAACACTACGACGTTATCGAGATTTTACAAATAACTCAGTAATATATCACAACACCTTTTTATAAACTTATCATGAAACAGAAAAAAGAACTGTTCACCAGTAGTGGTCAAAACTAGAAAATGTAATATTTTAGATAACTCGTCTTAATACGAAGCGTGAGACAAAAGAAACATACCAAAAACTGTGCCTTAAAACGAGAAAGATACGCACTAAGTTTATACTTGTGCACGATTTACCCACATGAATTTATGTTGTTCGTATTTAATATAAAAATTTTATGCAAAACAGTTTAGAATCATTTTATAATAATATTATAACAGTATTTTACTAAAACATTATAAATATTTATTTATCAAGACAAATGAATTATTTATTTTATTATACGAGTACAAACACACGGATATTATTATCAAAAGCAATCAATATTATTCACAAACTTAAATAGATGGTGATGTAGCTATATAAATACTATATGGAAGTAGTTATACAAAGTAATCTCTCTCAACAAACAACAACGGCGAAAACTGGAGGGGCGGGGGTGGCGTCGGGGGTGGGAGGGGCCGGGGATAGGAAGGAGGAAAAGCACGAGCTACCAAAGCCCAAACCCACCTCCCCACAACTCCATCACTCACGCTCCTACCCCATCACCATCCCGAAAGATCCCACCTCTAACCCAATGAGCAAATATGCACCCACTATCACCGACGATATAAGCCCACGTCAACATCAACTCCCTCCAACCCAAGAGCAATAGTACCCCACAACATACTCCCGTTTATCGCACCAAAGACACCCACTATCACACCCAGTGCTATCTACAACCCCAGAAAATGCACCCCACTAAGGACTACCCCCCGCGACCCGCCCAACTACCAGAGTCCCTGAACTTGTCACCATGTATATACTAGTGCTTCTCAATACTCCCCTTCTCGTTTTTAAGCCCGATTGGTATGATTACTTATGTCCACATACATAGCTTTCGTAAATAAGACGAGTTATCAAAATATAAACATTTATTCCATATTTTTGACCTCTGGTGAACAGATAATTATTTACCTGTTCAAATGATAGTTTATAAAAAGTTATTTTTATAAACTTCGTATAATGTCCCACTCGAAAACGTCGTAAATTTACAACTCGTTTTAAAGTGTCCGTTTTTAGTGAATCTTTTTAACTTTCGAAGCACGTCTTATTTTATTAGAAATTCTAATAATATTAAAAGATGTTTTTCAAAATATATAGATTTTCTGATGTGAAAAAGTATTTTATAAATTAAAATTAATTTTATAACCGCGTTTTTTAAATAGCGTATACCTTACAATAAGCGTATCTCCTTCGTTATTAAATATCGGTTTTTTTCTAGGTTCTTTATCAATGCTACGATCCTTGGGACAATGAAGTATCATATAATAACATAAAATAGACATGTAAAAATTCGAAATTCCAAACAGACCCCCTTTTGGGTTTTTACTCAAAAATGTTTAAAAGTAATTTTTAAAACTTTTTAAAGCTTAACCACTCTTTGTTACAAGATCCCTTACAACCCTCAATACCACATGTCTACATCTTAGTGTCCTGAGGTCCTTGATTAGTCCATAGATTATCCAAAATCCTCAAGATCCATTGAGTTTACAATACTCATTTGATCATAACTTTTCTTAAGTAAACTTTTTAGGTAAATTGTTTAATATATACTTATTATCCATCAAACCACACATGTACATAACTTGATAAAACCTCCATTATAACATGATATTAAGATCCAAATATCCATATATAAACAGTTTATCAAACCTCAAACAAGTATAAAAATTCCATATTTATACATGTAAATAAGTTCCTCCTAATGGTGATCTAACTATCATATATATTTATATATGCAATAAAATCACAAGATTATACGAGAATAAGGTATTTTTATTAGAGTAACCTTAATATGATGTCTGATAGATGAAAAACAAAATCTAAAAACCCTGTTTAGCACAAAACCCTGTCTTCCCCTATTCCCACACTTAGAAAACCTAATCCGCAAACCAAAACCCCAATCTTAGCACTTTTCCTTGAATAAAACCCTTGTCCAAGAACCGTAACTAAGCCTTTCAAATCAACTATTGGGATATTTTAGAAATTATTAGGAATGATGTAAATTGTGAAAAAAATTTTGTATGGATTTGGTGGTGGCCTTGGTGTATAGTTCGTGGGTTTAGAGAGCCAAAAAGGGAGAGGAGTTTTTTTTTGTTTTAACCCTAAGGAAATGATAAGTATGTGTTACTTATGCAAGTGTAGTCTTATAAAATCAACTTGACGAGTCAAAAGTTGATTATCAAGACGTCCAAGACAAGAAGAGTGATTAGGGAAGACTTAATGGTCAAGGTATGGTGAAGTCCCTTTTAACCCTAAAACACGAGGTGTTATAGATTAAGTAACATTTTTAGGCATTTATACAATATTTATAAGCATTTTTATAGGGAATTTGATACTAAAAAGTATTAACTATTTGATGTTATCATTTGCATTCTTCACTTTTTTTGTACCAATCATTCCAAATTTTAGCATATTCATTTTCCTTTTTAATGATACAAGATTC
The DNA here is from genome assembly GCA_026074375.1 of Tanacetum coccineum. Taxonomy (NCBI): domain Eukaryota; kingdom Viridiplantae; phylum Streptophyta; class Magnoliopsida; order Asterales; family Asteraceae; genus Tanacetum; species Tanacetum coccineum. The sequence continues at coordinate 25,459 of BQNB010030909.1, forward strand.
AAACTTTTCTTTCGTACGTTCAAGCTCAGTTTGGAGATTTGATGTATCTACAATAAAATTATTTTGCACACTTGACAGAATATCCTGACTAACAACTGCTCTCAAGAGACGCTCGTTTTCGTATTCCAAACCCTTATTCATATCAAGAGATTCATCAGCTTCTTTTGTAAGGGATTTGAATTCTCCTACAAATTTATCTGATTCTTTTAAAAATTGCTTTTCAAAATTTATTATTCTAGCGTCAACTTGGTTAACGATTAGTGCAATTTCATCTTTCAAAATCTTATGTACCTCTTGATGAAAAGTAGACGACCAATTGTTTACATTTAATGACATTTTTGACTTTACAACACTTTGAAGAGTCGTAAATTTGTCTTTGACCTCATTTAGAAATTTTTGTGCAACACTCGATGAAGAAGCATTATCTGAAAATCCATCATCAGGTATCAAAATTAGTTTGGAAATTGTGTTAGAAACACTGGCCATTTTGGATGTATTTGAAAAATATAATTCTTCACGTGACTTGGCCTTTTGAGAAACAAACACCTCTGAAAGTTTATTAATCATTGCATAATTTGCCCATTTGAATTCTTTGTTAAATTATTTCATTTTCAAATGACTCTCTTGAGCAAGTTGTAGAGTTTTCTCCGAATCATACACAGGAGGAGGATCATGCTTATCTAGTAACATTCTGCCATTATACAAACTCTGTTGCTTTTTTTGAGCATGTTTGAGATAGTGGGGATTTTCATAACCGAGAGCCATTTTATCTTCAGTGTGGCAAAACGAGTCTAGCTTAGGTGAAATCATATGCATCGTTTGAATCGATTGACCCGTTTTAACCAAAATGTTATTTAATTCCTTGATTGCTTTTCTGATTCTATCAGTTTATCAAGAAGCTCGTTTTAACGTGTTTTGAAATCATTTTTCAACTTTTTCCTTTCTTCTTGTAGATAAGAAACAATTGATTTTTCCTTTGAAAGCTGGTTATTTAGATTTGTAGTTTTCTCATTCAAAGTCTATATTTGTTTAGCAGAATTTAAGTGAAGTGCATTTATCTTTTTAGTAAGATATTATTCTTGATAAACCAACTTTTTATAACTACTTTCAAGTTTGTCAAACTTTTCTTGATTGAATTCAAAACATTTTTCTTGTGCCTTATATATTGCAAGCTCAGTGGTCAAATCGCATTCATTTCTTTCTTTTTGCGGTTGACCGTGTTGACTTTCTCAACTTCAGTGACCAAATTATTATATAATGATTCAAAATAAGCATGTGTTTCCTCAATGGTAGCAGGATGTTGTTCTACTGTTCCTCCCTTATGTTCCACACTAGGTTCAGTAATAATAACATTACTGGTATTTTGTTGAACCAGATGTGGCTCAGTAATGGGATTGAGTAACTCAGTATACTGCTCTTCTTGAGTAAACATATTGAATAACTCATTATCAGAACAATTTTCATAATGTTGTACCTCCGATGATCCATCTGAATTATAGATGGGAGCTTTGTCATTCCGAGTACCCGATGTCGATGCTTGCTGCAAATTAGCCATCAAGATGCAGTTTGCATTGACTTCCTCAATCTCATCAATATCACCTGCAGCAGCCATTAGATCAAATTCCTCAGCTTGGATTTGAATCCATGCTTCTTCCTTTTGAGCAATCAACAACTGAGTCTGAAGATAAGCAGCATTCCTTCTCCTTGGTCTGACTGTGCAGTTCCTGGCATAATGACCCAATCCTCTACAGTTGTAACACCTTATCTGATTACAATTGTTCCCATTACAGTTACCCTCAGCCCATGCTGCAACAACATTACCGTTCCCATTCTGATTTACATTCTGATTAGCAATCCTCGAAATAACAATAAGCCCATTCTAATTCCTAAAATTTTGAATACCCGTATTATGAACTACATTCTGTCCAACCTGATTCCCTGCATTATGAATTGTATTATACCCATTTTGATTCCCTGCAATATGCCCATCATACTGTCCAAACTGATTCCCACCATTACCCCCAACCATCTGAATCTGTCTATCTTGACCTATATTCATACCCGGCTGTGCAATTTTCCTATTGCGAGGGTTTGATGAAATTCTTTGATTGTTGTTGGTTGGTGTAGAGTAGTTTAGTATGAATGCCTTAGCCATAAGTACAAGCGCCATGTTCGATGTAGTTGTGGGATCTAAGATGTCTTCAGGATTTGGCATTGGTTGTGGTATGTAGTTCATGTTGAATGAGGGTTGTGAGACATAGTTGTTGTTGGATGGTGGATGTTGCATGTAGGTAATTTGTGATGGGTGATATGGGTGAAACATTGGCTAATTGTAAGGATTCTGAGAATTTGCCATTAGTGCCAAAGGATTATTTGTATTTGCAAGTCGTTCTGACCTGAATTCATTTACTTCCTCCTGATTCATCTTTAAGAAGTCATACAACTGAGTATAGTCTACTTGATGCAAATCCTTTGTTTGACGAACAATAGTGATATGACGTTTCCATTCCGGCTATAGATTGTTGATGAATTTAAGATTGTTGGCTATCTTTTCTGGAAAATGTTTTTATCTTTTACAATCATTCATTAACTTTGAGAAACGATGATAGTAAGACTCAATCGATTCCCCATCGGTAGAAGTAAACCTTTCCCTTTCATTAAACAACTTAGCTTTTTTCTCTTGAGCCCCAATATCAGAACCTTTCATCATTTGCTGAACGCGTAACCAAATTTCTAAGCAGTTTCACAGCTATCTACTATAGCGTAGATGTCTTCTGGAAGACCCATGAGAATAGTCTGAATAGCTTGATCATCAGCTTCCATCTGCTTTACTTCCATTTCAGTAAGTTCTTCATCAGTATGCTCGTGAAAAGATTCAGCAACAAGAATATTACAGTCTGGATCCCCGGGTTCAACAATCATTCATCAGACATATGGACCAAGAAGAATGGAATTCACAAGTAATTTCCCATTTGGTTTGCTCGTTGCATAACGAAGAAGACGACTAGACCATGGAACGTAGTTGTCTTTGTTAAGAATAGGAGGACGGTTTTCTGAACCAACAACATAAATATCTTGTTGAGTCGACATTGCAAAAGATTCGTGGGTGAAAAACAGGATCGTAATAGATTAAGTGCTGTTGTGGTATTGTAACTTTATTGCTTTGTTATTTCTTGGTTATGTCTCAAGGCTTTAAGGACTTATGATGTAATTTGTTTCAAGTACACGGGGTAAAAATTGTAAATCTGTTTCCTTCTTAAATCGTGGGAGGCAATTTAAGTAAACCTGATAAACCAAAGTATAAACCGCGGGATTCTTGGAGATAAACCACGGAGTTAAGAATAACCACCTATTACAACGCCTTGATAAACCGCGGGAACACAAAACTTAAATCGCTGGATTCAAGAAACTTAGAAACTGTAGGCAACCTGATAAACCGCGGATAAAAAAACTTGGATAAACCGCGAGTGCTTGAAGATAAACCGCGGGAGCTAACCTGTATTCTGCGGGCACTTTTCGATAATCCGCAGGTTCCTGGCCTGTATTCCGCGGATAATTTTCAATAATCCGCGGGTTCCTGACCTGTATTCCGCGAACACTTTTCGATAATCCGTGGGTTCCTGACCTGTATTCCGCAGGTTTGACCTTAATCCGTGGTCACTTTTTGATAATTCGCGGGATTGAAGGTGGTAAACCGCGAGTTCGAGTATCACCTTAAACCTAGAAAAAGCTAGTAAAAAACAGTTTAAAAGCACAAATAAGCCACGAAACAAATAACCAAATAAGCTAAAGATGATGTAGACTACGAAAGTACAAGCTTTTCGAGCATAAGCCAACCTAAAAATATATGCCGAGACCAAAAAGCTTATAAATAAGGTTGAAAAAATAAGCAAATAAACCACACACAAAAACCACGAAATCCCCCAGAGGCTCTGGATACCACTTGTTACATATAAAACTTATCATATTTCACACACATACACATACATATCCTATTTTACACACATACACATACATTATTTCGTATAGATATGAGGAGAGATAGAGAGAAGACTTAGAGAGAGAAAGGAATAAAAGATAGAGAGAGAAAGATGTGGAGAGAAAAGTAGACGATTCACTAGAGAAGAAATGAGAACCAACACCCTCCTAAACATGCTTGGGAAGGATATTTATACTCTAAGGGGATCGGCTCCCTTGGACTTCTTGTTAGGTCAAACTAAAGCAACACGAACGGGCTTTTAGCCCAAAACCTAGGCCTAATTAGCTTATAGAATTCTCGTAAACATAATCTATGCTATAAAAGGTTCGAGAATATTAATGACCCTCATTTTACTAAAAACTAAGGCTAACAGGGACATTCGTGGATCCGTCCATCCGCTCTACTTAAAAAATAAATTCTTTTTTATAGGCTTTCGTGTCTTAGTTTGTAATGTTATCACTTATATGATGCATGAAAAATGTTGAAATTAAAGGCTTAAGATGCTC
>BQNB010030909.1:31439-54448 GCA_026074375.1 Tanacetum coccineum
ATTACTTATCCTAAAGGACTCGCCGAAGACGTTTTTGTCAAAGTTGGGAAATTTCATTTTCCTACAGACTTTGTTGATGTTGATTTCGAAGCCGATCCTCGAGTACCTCTCATACTTGGGAGATCCTTTTTGAGGACCAGTCGTGCTTTAATTGATGTTTATGGAGAAGAAATAACCCTTTGGGTTGATAACGAAGCCATCACTTTTAATCTAGATCAAACCACGAGATACTCCTCTACAAATGACAAGTCGGTAAACCAAATTAACATCATTGATGCAGTTTGTGAGGAGTATGCTCCGAAATTGCTAGGATTTTCTAATTCTTCGAGTGGCAATCCCATCCCGACGTCTGAGCCGTTTACTTCCAAATTCATTTTGGAAGAAATCGAAGCTTATCTTAAGCACGATTCGATTTCACCAGAAATTGATTATGCCGATTGCAATCCGGAGGAAGATATTTGTTTGATCAAAAAATTGTTAAATAATTACGCGTTTCAACTTCCTCCGATGGACCTTAAACAAAGTGAAGTAACCGAGGCAAAATCTTCAATTGAAGAGCCTCCGGAATTAGAGTTAAAAGATTTACCGTCTCACTTAGAATATGCTTTCTTGGAAGAAAACGACAAGTTACTAGTAATTATTGCAAAAGGGTTAAACGATGATGAAAAAGAAGCTCTTTTAAAGGTGCTTAAATCTCATAAACGGGCCATTGCTTGGAAAATCACCGACATCAAGGGTATCGACCCTAGTTTTTGTACACACAAAATCTTGATGGAGGATGATTACAAACCCACGGCTCAAAGTTAAAGACGGTTAACCCAAAAATTCACGAGGTAATCAAAAAGGAGGTCTTAAAACTTTTTGATGCCGGTATGATTTACCCGATCTCTGACAGCCCATGGGTTAGTCTAGTGCATTGTGTTCCCAAGAAAGGTGGAATAACCGTTGTTGCTAATAAAGAAAATGAATTAATTCTGACACGTTTAGTTACCGGGTGGAGAGTTTGCATAGACTATAGGAAATTAAATGACGCAACTCAAAAAGATCATTTTCCATTGCCGTTTATGGATCAGATGATAGAAAGATTAGCCGGGAATGAGTTTTATTGTTTTCTAGATGGATTTTTAGGATATTTCCAAATACCAATAGATCCCCAAGACCAGGAGAAAACTACTTTCACATGCCCGTATGGAACTTTCGCGTACCGTTGCATGCCATTTGGCTTGTGTAATGCTTCTGGTACTTTTCAACGGTATATGATGGCCATATTCCATGATATGAAAGAAAAGACTATAGAAGTGTTTATGGATGATTTCTCAGTTTTTGGGGATAGTTTTGATTCGTGCCTCTCTAATTTAGAAAAGATGCTAAAACGGTGTGAAGACACGAATTTAGTTCTTAATTGGGAGAAGTGCCACTTTATGTGTAGAGAAGGAATTGTGTTAGGGCATAAAATTTCAAAGTCAGGAATTGAGGTCGATCATGCTAAAGTTGATGTTATCGCTAAGCTCCCTCACCCGACTACTGTAAAAGGTGTTAGGAGTTTCTTAGGTCATGCAGGATTTTACAGATGATTTATCCAAGACTTTTCTAATATTGCTAGACCAATGACTCACCCTTCATGAGAAGTAAAAACACTGTTTGTGTTTTTCCAAGGATTGAAATTGATGCTTTTCAGACTCAAAAGAAGTTTACCAAAGCGCCAATCTTAGTGTCCCGGATTGGAACCTACTTTGAACTCATGTGAGATGCAAGTGATTTCGCGATAGGTGTTGTTTTTAGGACACCGAAAGATGAATCACTTCAGCCTATACATTATCTAGCAAACAATGACGATAGCACAATCATTACACTACCACGGAAAAGGAAATATTTGCCGTTGGTATGTTTTTTTGAAAAGTTCGCCATATCTTGACTTATCTAAAGCATAGTTTATACGGATACACACTGCTTTTTAAAGTACCTATGAACTAACAAGACGCTAATCGAGGTATTGCTTCGGTGAGGTTCTTCTCCTATAAGAAAAAATTTGATATCACCATCCGTGATAAAAAAAAGGAAGTGAGAACCTTGCGGCAGATCATTTATCTAGACTTGAGAATCCTCATAAGGATGTGTTAGAAAACAAGGACATAAATGAACATTTTCCTTTAGAAACTCTTGGAGTTATTTCTAGTGGAAGTACCCCATGGTTTGCGGACTATGCAAATTACCATGCGGGGAATTTTATCATCAAAGGAATGTCAACTCAACAAAAGAGGAAGTTTTTTAAGGATGTTAAACATTATTTCTGGGACGATCCCTATCTTTTTCGTACTTGTGCGGATCAAATCATTCGAAGGTGTGTGCATGGGCAAGAAGCTTTTGAAATCCTCAAAGCTTGTCATGAAGGACCCACCGGGGGCCATCATAGTGCCAATCTCACCGCTCGAAAAGTATTTGATGCCGGTTTCTTTTGGCCTACCATATATCAAGATGCCCATACAATGATCAAATCTTGTGATACATGTCAGAGACAAGGCAAAATTTCACAACGAGATGAGATGCCTCAAAACGCTATCCAAGTTTGTGAAATCTTCGATGTATGGGGTATTGATTTCATGGGACCATTTCCGTCTTCACATGGGAATAAATACATCCTCGTAGCCGTTGATTATCTTTCGAAATGGGTTGAAGCAAAGGCGCTCCCCACAAATGATGCTAGAGTTGTAGTTAAGTTTTTGAAGTCTCTTTTTGCCCGATTCAGAACGCCTAGAGCTATTATAAGCGATCGTAAGACCCATTTTTGTAATGACCAGTTTGCTAAAGTAATGTCTAAGTATGGGGTCACTCATCGTTTACCTACAGCTTATCACCCTCAAACGAGCAGTCAAGTGGAGGTGTCCAATCGAGGCTTGAAATTTATTCTAGAAAGGACGGTTGGAGAAAACCATGCCTCGTGGTCCGACAAACTAGATGACGCTTTATGGGCATTCTGTACCGCTTTTAAGACACCAATTGGTTGTACGCCCTACAAGTTAGTGTACGGAAAGTCTTGTCATTTACCTATCGAGTTAGAGCATAAAGCATATTGGGCTTTGAAACATGCTAATTTCGATCTTAAAATTGTGGGTGATTATCGGAAGCTTCAACTTAATGAGCTTAATGAGCTTCGTGATCAAGCTTACGAGAATTCTTTGATATATAAAGAGAGGACGAAGAAGCTTCACGACTCAAAGATCAAAAACCGCATTTTCAATGTTGGTGATCGAGTTTTACTCTTCAACTCTCGTCTAAAGATATTCTCCGGAAAGCTTAAAACTCGTTGGTCAGGACCTTTCACCATCACCAAAGTTTTTCCATACGGAACCATTGAGTTATCTCAACCCGATGGTCCAAACTTTAAGGTGAATGGTCATCGTGTGAAGCATTACTTCGGAGGGGACTTACCACCCAAGGTAGTCCAGGATCTCCAAACTTTCTCTAAGGACGAATGAATTCGGGGATCGAGTCAAGCTATGTGACTCGGTTACCAAAAACAAAGTGCTTCGTGGGAGGCACCCCATGCTTATCCTTCTATTTTCTTTCTTATTTCTAATGTGATGTGAGGAGGCTTGTACTCTTTCGATTCTTGTTGTTTGTGTTTGTGGTTATTTGCAGGATTAACCCAAAATTTTCTGAAGACTCTCGTGTTCGGTGTTTTGTCCCGGTTCACTCGAGCTTCCTAGCCTTTGCTTGCCATTAGTTTAGGGAAATCTGATATCCTAAGATTATTATTGACTAACATTTATCTTTTAGCACACTTGATAAACGGTTTAAGATTTTTGTTTGATACTTTCTTCATAATTAGATTATGCTTTAGACTTTTTGAGTTCTAGTATGGGGTTTTCAAGCCTTAGGCTAGGAAACATTGAGGACAATGTTTAATTTTAGTATGAGGTAGTATATCTTCGATATAATCTTACCTACCTTTGCCCGTTGTTCTCACGTACCCCGTTTTCCCACAAAAATTTTGAAAAATATGAAAAAATTTAAAAAATTTCAAAAATAAAATAAGTGTTTTGTCACAATTTTGACTTTCCTACTGGGTAGAATAAGAATAAATTTTGACTCGATCGAGCGTATTGAGCTCTAGCTTGTTCCTTAACTTTTAGGCTAAGCGTTCGCGGAAATTCACGAAGAACGAAAAATGATAGTGTTAAGTATGTGTAGGATGTTAGACAAGGATTATTTGGAAATCTTAAGAGCCCATGTATGTAATTTGTGGCTTTTTCTCCCATAAGCTCCTAACCGGATTAATATACGTGTTGTTTTTGGAGATTAAACTTAAATCAACAATTTTTATGTAGAATATAGCAAAAATTTTAGTCTTAGTTCAAACTTATACTTGAATTTTTCAAAAAGAAGTCTTCTATATAAAGTAATATATAAAAAAAATCAAAATATAATAATAAAAGTTGTGGGCTGATAAAAGTTTACTACCTCTTGCCGGCTCACAACCGATGTGGTAGTCTTCTAAAGAAAGCCCATAGTAAGAATAAAAATCCGAGACTGATAAAAGTTTGCTGCATCTTGCCGGCTCACAACCGATGTTGCAGCCTTCTAAAAGGTCGAGGGTTACAATTGCATAAATGTTTAATATTAAGTTTGAATTAATAAATAGATTTCTTTTTGTTAAATTCAAATATGCTTTTGAACTTTGACTATTCTATTTTAAAGCTATGTATATACGGGAAACCTGAGAGTTTTTGAAACCTAAGGTCCGTGAGTCCCGATACTAGTCTTTGTGGGGTGTCAAAAGCCTGGTCACTTAGCCGCAAGGTTGGGATGTGCCGAGACGAAAGTCGCTACATGGGATGATCTCGCCTTCAAACTCATTATTCTCGGGTGGAACGTGAAGCATAGTATTTTGCAAAACGTTGATCCACGGTTGAAATTCAAAATAGCACATTCACCTAAGATATAATAATTGTCGGGAGTGAAAAGTTCACAAGTTGCAAATATGAGTAGTGTTAGCATCTTAACTGATATTTAGCGGTGATTTCGTTTTAAGCTTGGTTTGGAGCAAGTGAAAAGTCGGGGACGATGAATTTATCCTTTTTGGGGCATTCTCGGATCGAAATGCATCTTGTTCTATGATCCCTAACAGTTATGGAAATAACGAAAGTCGAAATATTCTAGGTAATTAAATATAAAAAAATGGAAAAAGTTTTGAAAAATGGGAAAATAGGGTGTTTTAAAGCTTGTGATTTCTTAACTCTCTCCACGAAAGTCTTTGCTACTTTTCAAAGGATTAGTTTGGGGAGGTTTTGAGGTATTTGGTTTTAGAGCATATAATATTGCGTGAGGACACGACAATCACTTAGTTTGGGGAATTTTGATATGTGAGAAATCACATATCCGTTTTATATCAAAAATGACCCTTAAATGATCAAAATGTCCAATAATATGCTTGTATTTGTGTATTTTGTTGTTTGTGTATGTGTAGGTACGGATAATGCAAAAATCACAAGAAAACGGTCAAAACCGGACAAACACGGACACGGGAACGGATAGAGTGCACAAGAGCCGGAAGTTTCTAGCAAAGGTCAACAAAGTCAACCTTGGTCAACCATTGGTCAACCCACAAAAGACAAAAACCTTCAAAATACCCAAAATACCCTTAATGTTAAATCAAATTTCACTAAAAACCCTAAATCACTAACACCGTTAGCCCTCTTTTATTAAGAGACTAACGGTCGTTATTTACTTTACTATAAATCCATTTACCTTTAAACCCTCTCCCGGACCAACCCTTTTAACCCGGCCCATTTCTTTTTATAAAAGCCCAAGTCAAATCCTCACACCCCAGGTCAAACAAAGATATAAAAAGAAAAGAAAAAGGCGGGAATTCCTGTTTCTTACTGTTCATCATCTTCACCGATTTCACCTTGTGTAAAATCAAAGGGTAAATCCCAATTGACAGCATGGCTCTAAGATTCGAGTACCAAGTTATAAGTTGGCAAAAGAAGACGTCACCAAAGCCTCCCATTGGCTAAGACACCAAAAGGAATGACACGTGGATGCAAGCAAACACACAAGGGAAGAGAAATTTGCACTAAAACCTTTGGTAAAGAAGCACAAATGAGAATCAAACCACGGATTGCCACGCTGGCAATCCGTGTGCTCATTTTGATCCAAGGGCTAAGATTGGGCAGCTAATGATTGAAAGCAAACAAGGGCCAGGATTAGTGGGAGCGTCTAACAGACTTGGGGATCTAGATTCTTCTTTCTCAGCTATAAATACAAGCATCTCCTCACTCACAAAAGTATCTAGGAGTAGTTATAGAGAGTAGCTTTTAATTAGCTTATGTAATTTTTAAATCGTTTTTTAGCTTATAGATTTCTACTTAATGTAACTTACTTTTAAGCTTGTAATCAGTTTCATATTATTAATAAAAGTTTGCTTTTAATATTGATCAATTTGTCACTTAATTTTGAATAAGCTCTTTTCCTTGTTACATAAGCTCATAAGTTCTTATACTCATAGGCTGTCTATTACCTCAACTCGCTCTCATAAGCTTAGTTAAGTTATTGACATTGAATACCTACCCATATTACCTCAGCTAAAAATGGAAGGGAGTCAATTAAGGAAGGATTCTAGGGCCTACCTGCTTTATCACTTGATAAGTTGGAACTTGTTGATATAACTTTAGAGCATTTGCTAGCCTTGTTGTGCAAAGGCTTATGTAATTTTTAATTTACCTTTTCTGTCTTTAATACTTAGCTTTAAAAATTGTTAATTAGATTTAATATTGCTTAATTTTTGGCTTTTGATGTTTAGGTAGCTTATTTGTGCTTATTATAGTTGAATTGTGCTTATTGTGTTTGATTTGTAGTTTAAAATACTTAGTTTACTTAATCTGTCATAAAATTTGTAAAAAAACCAAAAATATTAGCATAGTGTCATAGCTTATTAATCTGGCTTAAGTGTTAAGTTAAATGTGTTCATTAGGTCTGTTTTTAGTTCTCTAATATCTGGTAATAAAGCTTTATGCATTAAAACTAAAAATTCATAAGCATAAAATGGATTTGTGATGAGGTTTTTTTAAAGGGGTGTTTGGAATAACAGTATTAACTTAAAGTTAATACTGCTATTGGTCTCTTTGGTATTAGAACTGAATTTGAACTTCAATTGTAGGTTTATAAGATAGGATTTAGTGTAATTTGTAGGCTTAAATTAGTTTTCATTTATAAAGATTAGCTATAATTAAGTCTGTTAGTATAAATTCAGTAAGATTAAGCATTATAAGCTCTATTCTGTTTTACTTAGATTAATTTCTCTCATTGTTTTGTTTTATGTTCTAAAGAGTGTAAAAAAATATATCTTAGGCATGCACTTGTTAGTTTTAGGATTTAGTCATTCATAGTGCAAACTGCATCAGTAGCAAATAAAGGCAAAACTGCATTTTTCTAGCTTAATTTTTAGAAGATTGAAGTAGTCACTAGGACTTAGAATTAGTAGCACAGGTAGTTTGTAGGTAATATTCCATATGTCTGAGCTTAAAGTGTTAAATTTAGCTTATTAGGTCATCTGTTTGTATGCTGTAAAATAGCATTCTGTCATTTTTCATTAAACTTTGAAAAACAAAAAAAGAAAATTGAATAGATAGTTTTCATATAGCTTTCTCATTGCTTATTTTAATTTCAAAATAGTTTTCAATTATTGTTTTTAATAGAAATTTAGCTAGACTTTAAGTCTGCATGAGTCAAAAAGCTAAAATGTTCTTCTAGCTTATTAAAAAAAGCTCAAATGTCGCCTTTGGCTATTTGGGTTTTACAGTTTCAACAAAGTCGGCTTATTTGTGATTTGTGTTATTGCATGAATTTTTTGTTTTATTTCTATCTTATATAGTTATTAGGTTAAATTAAGTGTTTATGTTATTTAGTTCAGGCATAGCTTATTTTATCTTTTCAAAGAAAATCCAAAAATACAAAAATAGTAGCAAGTAGTCTTTTCATAGTGCTTTTTAACTGCTTATTTGAATTTCAAAATGACTTTTGTTTGCTTTTTCAAATAGCTTTTTGGTCAAGGTCTAAGGTAGTATAGGGCTACTTGCCATAATGATCCAGTAGCTTATAGAAAATTAAGCTCAAAATTGCATTAAAGCATGTTTGGTTTTTAGAGTTAGTAAAGGTGCTTATTGAAATTTTCAGCTTATGGATTGTTATTTGTGCTTATTTCTTGTTCAGGTTAGCTTATTAGGATAAGTTTAGTATAGGAGTAGCTTAGTAGCTCAAGCTTAGCTTATTTTCAGCTTATTAAGTTGCCTTAGTTTAGATATAAAGCCTTTAGTTTTCTAGTGTAAGCTGTTAGCTTTTCAGCTATTTTTCTAGCTTATTTAGTGCTTTTCAAAGATAGTTGCTTTTATTAAAGTTGCTTATTTCCAGTTTTTCTACAACTTTGTTTTTAAAAATTTTCAAAATTAAAAAAAATATATGCAAAAAGCTAGGCATGGGACTTGAACCCACGACCTAGCCTTTCACACACACTCGTCCCACTCCACACACATAGTAACCATCATGCTACAATAGCTCATCCGGTATATCTTTGCACAATCTAATATTTATATACGTTTTAAGCATTTTAGTATTATAAGTTGTTTTTGCTTATTACACAGCTTATTCGATAAGCTGTTTTCACGAGCTTATTTTTCTTAGATCCCTCATTGTTCAAGCTACTTTTCAAAAAAAATTCAGAATTTTTATAAATAGTTTAGTATTTTTAAACATTTAATTTCATTAAAATCGTTTTTAATTCATAAAAAATTATAAAAAAGTCAAAAAAATATAATTCTTTTTTAGAAAATTTTCTTTTATCATATAGTTTCTAGGAAAATTAGTTTTGTTTCCGTAGGGTTTAAATTGCAAAACTTCATTTTTTTTAAAGAACAGAATTCATTCCCGTTTATGTTTTGTGTGTTTTTAAGCTCAATTCAACTCCGTTTTTGTTCTAGTTTTATTTAATCTTACTTTTTAGTCAATTAGGGTTAGATAAAAGTAAAAAAATCATTTTAGCTTAATTTTTGAGAAATTAGGGTTTTTAGATCCCGTTTAGGATTCCCGTTTTGCGTTTTTAGTTAAAGTTTAATTTCCCGTTATTAAAGTTAGGTTTAATTGTCCCTTAATTTGCTCACTTTTAGGATTTTAGAAAACAAATCATCTTCGAACCAATTCAAATCATTGTCCAAATAACAAACGTGGTCTCAATTTCATAAATCTTTGGGAAAACGACCCGGTAATCACTTATCGGTTAAAACGTGTGGTATTTTTGTAAGATTTTTCCTACTACCTTTGTCCTCAAGGGTAGTTTTGGAATTTTCTATACTTTGGATATTATTACGTATATAATTGACCTGCAATCACCTCCAAAGTGAACAAATCCTCCATCAATTTCTTCATAATCTGTAATATAGGATCTGTTTCCTGTCATGTGCCTAGAGCATCCACTGTCAATCACTCCTTTATTCTTCAAATCTTGCTGTGGATTGCCCTGCACATAATGGTAGGAAAATTAGTTTCTTTTGGGGACCCAAGCCATTACTGCCTTGTGGATCAATATAGTCAAATCTTTTAAAGGACATTGATGCACCATTGTTTCTAGAGACATGGTCTAAAACTTTGTGCTTTGGTCTCCAAACCCAACATGCTGAGGCCTTAACAACATTTCCCTTGTTTCCCTTAACAGCACTAAAAACTGGTTTTTGCCTAACAGTATTAACTACTGCTTTTGGCTTAGTAGTATTAACTGTTGTTACCTTAACAGTACTAACCTTTTTAGTGAATTACTGTTATTAACTGCTATTATTTTGTAAAAAAGCCTTCTAGCAGTTAAATATGCATTATTAATAACATTTTTCAAGGATCCTGCATTATTCACTGCTAGTCTTAGTTGAATAGTATTAATGGTTCTCGCAGTTTATGTGTATTTCGGGCAGCTCCTAGTTTATGATTGATTCTTGGAACATGTTCTTTTGAATTGGGGTGAGTTAATTTTAGAGAAAATGATGTTTGTTCACCATTTGACCATTGGTCCAAACTGGTTTTTGCAAATCTTCCAATTATTTTACCAGTTATTTGCAATTCATTTTAAAATGATCAAAACTACCACACACATGACAAGCTTTGTTGAACATCTCAAAATTACTCCCTAATTTTTGAGACATCTGTTGGTTCTAGTTTCTCTTGTTCCCTCTAGGACTAGGTGTGTTTTGCCTATTTTTATCAACTGATGTTTTCCTAGAAGATTTTACTTGCTCAGTAGACTTAACAAAGTTTATCTTAGAAAAACTAGGTTTATAAAACATCTCAACTGTTTTACTCTTAGACTCATCTTCTTCCTCACTTTCAGATACCCAATCCTTAATATTTGGGGCTCCATTTTCTTTCCTAGCATTCTTAGGTTCATTAGTCTCAACAGTATGCTTTTCAACTATAGACTCACTAACAGACTCATTTACTTCCACAAAATCATCTAGACTAGGATAAACTAAATAAAATTTTGGTGGCATAAAATTCCCAATATAGACTCATTTACTTCCACAAAATCATCTAGACTAGGATAAACTAAATAAAATTTTGGTGGCATAAAATTCCCAATATAGGGAGGTAGGACAGTATTATACCCTAATCCTGTTTTACACTTATCTATTATCTGTCTGTCTAGAAGTTTACTTAATCTTTTTGATAAATTTTCAAATTTTTGTACTGTAAGTTGAACCTCATCTTTTTCTTTTGTAGCCAACTCTAACTTCCTTTTAAGCTCTGCAATATCTAAATCTTTTAAATAGATCTCACGTTTTAAGAATTTTATATCTTCCTCATACACAGACTCATTTTTCTTGTAAGTCTAACAGTCTCAGCTTCTCACTTGCTTATCTGTGTTATATGAGGCAAACTTATCCTAGATTGTTCTTACAGTCTTTAACTAATTGTTAATTTTGTTTTTTAGATTTTTGACACATTCTAAACATGTATGAACACTATTTGGTGTCATTAGATACCTCAGAGTTTGTAGAAGAACTTGAACTTGTTGAAGAATAAGCCATAAGAGCAAAATTGGTTGGACCTTCTTTTGCTTGGTCACTCCAATCATAGCTAAAGCCATCACACTGAGATACTAAGGCATTTGAAGTAGTTTCTTCAACTGACACAGTCCTTTTTGTAGGCTCCTTGTTTCTGTTGTCTTGATTCCTAGGTGCCCTGCATTCCCTTGCAAAGTGTCCTCTCTTGTGGCAGTTGAAACACTCCACCTTGGACTTGTCAAACCCAATTCTTTCTTTGTTGTCCATATCCAACTTCCTTCTAGTATTCTTCAGGAATATTCTTGCCCTCAAAGTCATCATAGCAATGTTCCACCTTAAATTCATCTCTTTTAGATCATCGGGATTGATTTGTTGTAGATCTTCATTATCTAGCTGTGGAATACTTGGTTTGCTAGCAAAGAAGGAATATATCACAGCATCACTCAAATTTTGACAACTGTTGAGCTATCAGCAGCACCCTGAGTGCTATCAGTATTAACACCCTGAATAGTATTAACTGCTCTAGTTTTACTGTTTGTGCTGCTAGAGGACAGAAAGGCCACATTGTGTGAGTTTGTGGTTGAGTTAGATGTCCCCTTGACCTCTGATTCATAAGCCTTTAGGTTGTTAAAGAGGTCATCCAAACTTAATGTCTCAATCTCTGGTTTGTTCCTCCACACAATAGTATGCATAGTCCATTCTTGTGACAAACTTCTCAAGAACTTCTGATTGATGTCTTCTTGAGAGATAACTTCACCATGCAGCTCTACTTGACTAATTAGATTTTGAAGCCTTTCATAGGTTTGCTTAATCACTTCTGTGCTGGATGTAGCAAAGTTTTCATATTGTTGCTTCAGAAGATTTTTCTGTGTTTTCTTTATAGCAGCATTACCTCCAAATCTGTTCTCAATAGCCTGATGTGTTGTAGTATAGGGTTGTTTTTTATATGATTCAAGTTTTAAATTTATATTTTGCCGACTCAACCAAAAACAACACTTTAACGGGCAATGTACGTGATCGGTAGTGGTTTCGTGGTAAGTAGGGTGTCGATCACTGAGAGCGAGGTTAAATTTATCAATTTAATTAATATCTTGGTTATCTAATCTATGTTAATTCTATTTTAATCCTATGTTAAACCTATGTCAGTCTAAATCCTAATTCTAATGGAAAAGGGGGGTTTTCAGCCTGAGAGACTGGCACGGTTTGGTTGGTGACTACAATCAATTCAGAATATTATATTGATTCCATATCTATAATGTCTGGAAGTCGGTTCAATACGGCATATCCAATGGGTTGGGTACGGCGTATTGGGGATTTCTTAGAGTAGGGACCACGTTTGATATCTTCCAGAATATTATATTGATTTCATATCTTGAATACGGCGTAATGGGTCCTCTGGATACGGCGTATTGATCTTTAATCTCCTGTGGTATTTGGTGAGTGTAGGCATGGATACGCCGTATCTTCTTGATGGATACGGCGTATTGGTCTCAGAATAGTGATCTTCAAAATATCTTCATTTAATCTCTAGAATGCGCACCTTTTTCTATGTTTCACTAATTACTCCATAACTACTGCAATTCTCAAATATAAACGATTAATTAACAATTTTTGCAATAACTATACAAAATGGGTTAATATCGTGGGATAAATGATGCTATAAAATAGATGTTATCAAATATCCCCCCACTTGAATCCTACTTGTCCTCAAGTAGACATTAGAAGTTTACAAAAATGTATCCCTAAGGATATTTTCGGTAAAGCTTTTCATTCGCTCTAATAAAGTACACAAACCAAAGACACATCACGAAAATTGGAGATGAAAAAACACTCAAATCACTCAACTAATCTATGTGGTAACATGTAACTAATTCGCTCAATTGCTCGGTCATGACGAGTATTCTATCATAAGCTTGGCAAGGATACACATCTCCACCACTAAAGCCAAGGAGTAACAAGTTTATAAAGGTAAATATGGGTTTTTGTATGGAAAGGCGTACAGTTTGATCATTCTATAATCTTACACCAAGATAGTACACTCAACAAGGCAGCTGATGCACACATCAACGGGAACGCGGGATAGACATGAGTAGTCGATCACTTCACATTCGAATTGAACAACGGTTTGGATGAAGAATGATATAGGGTAGGAAAACCTTCTAAATTTCACATAGGTGTAAACCAACAAGGTACAAGACCATGCATACATGGTGGAACGTCGAAATAGAATGCCATGTTGTTTGGATCCTCATTCGCGTAAACCAGAGGTTAATATAAGTGAGAGGGAAGTAAAATTGTTGTTAAATAAAAATCAAGAAACAAATAGATTAAGGCTTAAAGTACAAGTTGCTAGACACTTATTTTCCCGACAGTTATTATGACAAAGACACAACTATTTACAACGTCTTGATCATAGATTAAAAAACAACAACCTAAGTTAGCATTCCCATAACGGTTAACTCCCCAATCATCCCAAAACTTTACATACTCTACAAGGTAAGTAGCGATATCTTCCACTTTGTACAATAATCTACATAGTTGATTTTTGTCGACGTGTCAACGAATAATCGATCCTTCGTATAATTCCTTCGGTAATGCTCTTTCGCGAAACGATTATCTTCAAACTTTCTTTTTTTTTTCTTTTGCAATTTTTCTCATTTTTTTACTAACTAAACTTCAAATCTCGATGTAGTTTCACCATCTTCAAATCTCGGATTCACCATTAATTATGAATGTAGTAAAATCAGATGAGCTTTGACTACTAGTATACATTCTCATTTGCAATGTGCAAATTTCCAACCGCACCAAAGATAGAAAATGACACAAGACTCAGGAAATTTTTTTTATTTTTTTTTTATTTTTTTTTTTTTTTTTTTTCTCTTTTTTTTTTTTTTTTTTTTTTTTAATGTCTTGATGTTGAACGATTGATTTGACAGCTTTGAGTTTGAAGGCATGTGGTTTATCGAACTCCAACTTCGCTGGAATGATGGCCTGCAACACCGTCGTCTAAACCTGAAATAAGACAGTTAGCAATAAAAGATGAATATGGCTTTGTCATTCATCTTGAGTTCGGTTGCATTAACCTTCCGGTTACCCATTTGTATAAGTATAAATTAATATACCTGTGATCAGGTAATTCCAAAGATTCTCCTTGACAGGGTTTCAGCTCAAAAGCGTTAGGATTTCTAACACAGATGTATTAGATTCACCATGCTTGCTAGTTCTCATTACCGGAACGTCTCAAAGCAGACAACACAGTAAGAGTGAATCAGATAGTTACTATCTTTCTGATTGAGTCGTCAATTCATTTACTGGACCAAAATTGATATCCAGTTATCACAAGCTTTGGTTTCTATAGAATCTTGCAAGGTCACCTACCCAGAGCTTGTTAGTTGTTGGGCTCAAGCAGGATTTCCATATCTTCACTGTGATACTTAAGTAATCACTCGGATGTTCTGAAGATCTAAGATAATGCGTAGGACCTTTTGTTATAACTTGTGAATTTATGGTGTTCAACAAGGAGTATTTTGACATTGTTGTTCCTATTGACGCTTTATACTTTGATCTCTTCTGGCTCTAGACTCGATTTGTGCACTGTGTTTTAGTAATCGGATGGCTGGAGCAGCCTGCCACCTATTCAATATCACACAATTCTCGAGTGAGATGTCAATAGATAACGTGTGTATCTCGTGGACAAGTTTCTTTTGAGAGAAACCCGTATGGCTATGGGGAAGGGTTGGTGCATTGCAGCACTGGGTCCATCGATGTCGTCTTTTCAATATCAAAAATCTCTTTGTGATTTTGATAGTATTATGTATTGACCGGTTTCTGCCTAAGGTGTATGGAGGGCTTCTTTCTTTTCACCCCTTTATTTCATACATTTTCTTCTTTCATTCTTCAAACCCCTTTCAATGCTTACCAAGACGTCATTACTAACACCTTTGTTGTGTTTGTTCAGTGTTAGCCTCATCTTAGTCTGCATTTTTCCCCTATAACATTCGTCTCCAATCGTACATAAGACTGCTTATTCTAACAATGGAGTGTCTGGGTAGATCCCTCTGATTTCTGATTGGATCGTAGGACTTATACTAACCCTAAAAAAAAAAAAAAAAAAAAAAAAAAACAAAAAAAAAAAAAAAAAAAAAAAAAAAAAAAAAAAAAAAAAAACACCACCTGTATGACCTTCAGTATCTCATGAAATTAATCGGTTGTTGGGTTATAAAGATCGAACAATAAAACCATTTTTGACATTATTATTTTCAAATATCCCTTACTCATGTGCTCCAAGATTTGAATTTTGTTTTTGAACGTGAGGAAGAGTTGCACTTAGAGTCTTAAAGTCACATTCATCTATAACATATTTTAATCACATTTTCTAACTATTATTTTAAATAATAAAAACCACTTAGTATTTAATAATACAAATGATTAAAATTTGAATGAAAAAATTTCCTATGGGGAAAGCGAAAATATTTATACACGTTATGCATGCATTCATTTTCGATTGCTCCCCTTCATCTGTATATGTGGGATTCCAATATTTTATAAATTGACATGGGAAATGAAAAATTGAATATGACTCACAAATGTGAAGACGGAGTGAGAGATGCCTTAGTGATCAGTGTATATTAATAATTGACATTATAAGTTTCCACATTTTAATTTCACATAATGTGTTTGGATACATAAATTGACATTTATGAGATGTACCCAACACATTAAAAGGCTTTGTTTTAAAAAAGCTCCCCTTCAGAAAATTATTCGAGGAAGGGAGTGTTGAACACACAATTTTAACAAATACTACTTTTTATGGAAAAATACCACAAATTATATTGTAGACAATTTTTGTCATTGCAAGTTCTTTTTCGACAAATTGTGTTCAAGATTTTATAAAACGTGATATGATGATTCTTATTCTGTTTTAAAGTAACGCGCACTGGAGGCGTTTTACACTTCCTGTACATTCGAGACCGAGTTCATGCACATGAAAGGTACATAAGTCATAGAGGAAAAATTTAGAAATGACATGTGTTCACGTTTTGAAAGCATTTGAAACTTCAGCTCGAACTTCATTTACACACCCGTGTCGATGTTAATCAACATTTCTAGGTACGTAAATGTTATCGATTTCAAGAGACATGTCGAGAAGATTCTTTTTGGTATTTTTGAAATTTTCTGATTTTATATTTGTTTTTCTAGGGTTTTTATATTTTTTATTTTCTTTTTGTTGGTTTTATATTTTTGTATTTTCTTTTTCAAAATTTTTATAAATCAAAAATAAAGAGAGAATAAAAATATTTACAAATAGAAGTTTCCATTAGCAGTGACAGTTGTAGCTAGAGTTGAAGTGGATGAAGTTGAATCAGGTTGTTGTTGACGTTTATTTGATGCATCAGTAGTAGTGACAGCGGAAGACTTTAAAACAACTTGTTTTCTCACATTGAATATTCGTCGAACAAAGGATTCCCGAATAGCAAAATCCAGTCTGTTTGACGCTTGTTACTGTCTCAGCTGCTTAGAGTGAATTCTGTTTGCCGACACTGTGGTGCGAGGCTTGAACCGTTTGTTCAAACGTTCATTGACATTGAGTTTGAGGCTTGATCTGTTTATCAACGTCATTTTTTCTGTATCATCATCTGTGAATCTACTTTGACAATGGTTTCTGAGATATCAGCTTTTTCAGCAACCATACTCTGAGATTTTCCTTGTTGACATGACATAAGGTACCTGCACTTTAAATCAGACTTTGTTCTTCTGCACATTGATTGAATGTACCTGCACTACCATCGAGAGTTTGTTTGCAGTTCATGATATTACTGATATCTACATTTGAACCATGTGGGGGTTCACTTGTCATCTTGCTTGTGCAAGAATCGAATAACTTCCTGTAGGAATCCACCTAAGACTACAGATTTGAAATTCTACCGTGGGTTTCTCCCCTAGATCAGATCTAGGAAGATTGTTTTCTCATACACAGCGGAAGTCTTATTAGGAGAAAACCTATGTCCTGTAAATATCTGCCTACCAGGTTTCTGAGTATGAGTCTTTTGATCTACAGGTTTGTTACTGTTTCTGGTCTTATGGGATTGAATATTTGCACGTGAATTTACTTCCTTCAGACGTTTTGGACTATACAAAGCATCATGATCTTGCATTAGAGACACACTCTTATGGACATGTAGAACAAACAAAAATTGTTTACGAATCTGAATAACGAAACTAGAACTCTTAGAGTGATATGCTTTGGGCACAGCCGTTACTCATAACGCGAAGTACTCTAGATACTTGCAAACTCTAGATGTTTGGATTGTTGCTCCTAGGTTTTGGTTTGCTACCATCAGCAGTGCTTTGAAATCTAGCAGAAGGCAATCTCACTTATTTTGGAGTTCCTATCTCTTTTCTTGTGTCTTTTTCCTCAGCTTCATCTAGATAGTGTTTATGATCCCAGTCAGTTTGAACTAAATCTTTGCATGTTCCTAGAATACTATACTTAGATGAGTTGATGCAATCACATTGATCAGGTTTTGCAAAGGCAGAGATTTTGTTTTCTTAGGCAAATATTGTTGAGTGACTCTGGTTTTGACAAAATTTTGATTCACATCAAACCTTTGGAGTGCAAACCGTTGTTTTGACATTTGAGCCCTTTCAGATTTAAACGCATTCGGTTGTCTAACAACTGATTGGTTTCTTAGTGATGGTAACACCGGTTTCCCCAAGACTGATGTTTTATCAAACTTAGTATCTACACTATTTCCTTTTAACTTCCTTAAGTCATTTTTTAAAGCAGCAATTGCAAAAACCTTTTCCTGAATCTGAGCTTTTAATTTAGTATTACTAGCAAGCAAAGATGTTGTCTGTTCTGTAGTCTTAGATCTCGTGATTTTAATAGAATCATACAAATCTTTGTATTGTGTTCCAAGTCTCATTTTCCTTACGTATTGTAGCTACTCTATGTACTAATTCGATGTTCATTGTTACAAGCACATCAATTTCCTTTTCCTATCTTGGAATTTTATTACTTGTTTCATTCAATTTGACCATCGTTTGCCCTGATTTTAAGAATTGATTTTGTTATTAAGTTTCTGGACGAAGCAATGCAATGTGCTTCCATTCTTGAAAAATCTTTTTGAAATTGGGCAACGGTCTTTTTGAGTAAAATATTTTCAGACTCGAGTGATTGTTTTGAGTATTCAGTTGTCTGGTTATCAGGTGATGAATCAAGCATAGGACTTTTAACTTGACATGTTTCAGGATACTGGCAACCCTACCTTCATATGATTTTTGGTTGTTCAGTATGCTGTTGTCCGATGATAGCAAATGATATTACATCCAGCAGTCAATTGTACCTCAAGCATTGGCTCTTCGTCATATATGGGTCTGATATCTGCATCATCAGCATCTGTATCATTCCCTGACCTGCTGTTGTCATCTTGCACTGTTGAGTCTGTCCTAATGCTTTCTGTGTCAACCAAATTAGCATCCAATGCTTTACCCGTATCAATCTTACTCTCTTGCGTCTGCATCTGTCTTTTATTCACCCTTTTTCATTTACTGTCTTTGATGTACGTTGTTCTTTCAGCAACGGGACTTCTTAACATTTCCCATGTGATGGGTAGGGTAATTCTGAATTGGTTGACCTCGTATCTCCAGGTGTATTCATAACAAAGTACCTCGTGTCTGTCATTTGACTTATCATAATCTCAATTGTAAACTTTGAATCGATGACTTTTTAGAACGGGTTTGTTTACCACACAAAAGGCTTTGTCATGGATCCAATACTTTTGAAATTCTTCTTTGATCAAGTTGCTTTTGTAGTTAAGCTACGTTGAGGGAGCATTGTTCTTGTGAAAGTATCAACATCTTGACCAAAGAGTGACATGAATGCCCGTTTGAATCCATGTTCGATGTGAGTGCCTTTTAAGTCATCTTTTGAAAGAACTTGAAGGTGTGAATGAAGAGATCGAAAATATGCCATGCATCTTTCTTTTGCTTTTGACATCTTGTATTGACTTGCAATGAACAACTCTTGTGGTTCAGAATTCAAAGCTGCAATCCCTTTGCTGATTTGTTGGACTGCAGTATTGATTATTGTCTTTTTTCTCAGAACAAGAGTTTTTTGTTTGACAAACTAATAACTTTCAATGAATCAGAATTCAATGCTTGGGTTTGATTTGAATGATCTTCTTGTGTCTGCATCAACGTCTTTTGTTTCAACAAATGTAGAGTCCGTTGTTGATGAAGAATTATCTCAAGCATGTATTTCCGAATGGAATCTATGGTACAGATCATTGCATCATTGAAGGATTGAGCATTGTATCGTGTATATTTCCTCATACGCTCTTCGAATTCTGAATTGAAAGCATTTTCAAACTTTGTTCTGAGATTAGTCAAAGTAGTTGTGCAATCAGTCTTAGAAAGTATATCTTTAGTAAGATGTTGTTCTAGTAAATCCAAGTCTTGAGAGAACGTTCTCTTGAAGATAGGCATCGTGCCATAATCTTGTAAAGTTTCTGAGAGAAACTTAAATAGAGACTTGATTTCTTTAAGACTGTGCATGCATCTACTTCTTGAAAGTTGTGTCTTCTCTTGAATGTTAGAATTTGAACACGAAGAAACTATGACATTCTGAAGAACACTTGATGTTTGAGTTTGCAAATTGGTATTTGAATTTGACATTTTGATGTTGTGAATGGAT
Source organism: Tanacetum coccineum (assembly GCA_026074375.1). Classification (NCBI taxonomy): domain Eukaryota; kingdom Viridiplantae; phylum Streptophyta; class Magnoliopsida; order Asterales; family Asteraceae; genus Tanacetum; species Tanacetum coccineum. Next base: position 51,177 of record BQNB010030909.1, read on the forward strand.
ATCGGATCTTAAGTAGGTAAAGTGTTGATTGTTTTGTTGTGTGAGAGAATGCAATTAACTTCCACGGGATTTTACAACTCTATGATTAAAACCGAGAATAAAATGAATTACAAGTCGGGATTTTGCAAAATCAATAGAAGAAAACCGTGAAAGTAGAATTGAATTTGAAGTTAAGGTTGATTATAAGGTTTGTTTATGTTAATTGATTGTATGTTAAGTCCAAAATGAAGTTCTAAGTCCTTGAGGTTTGTTGTCTAAAGAAGGTCAAGGTGTAGCAAGTCTCAACGAAGAACGATTGTCAAATCTCAACCAAGAATGTTTGACAAATCTAAATAGACAAATCTCAAGAGGCAAGTCTCAAGAGTAGGCAAATCTCAAGTGTAGGCAAATCTCAAGAGGCAAATCTCAAGTGACAAAACGCAAAATTTATTGAGATTTGGGCAGCATAACGTTTAGATTTGCTATATAAAGGGTCTTCAATGAGGAAAAATGCAGTAACAAATCTCAACCTGTAGACAAATCTCAAGAGCAAAATGCAATGACCAAAACAAGCAAAACGCAATGACTAAAACGCAGTGAGAGCAAAACGCAATGACCAAAACGCAGTCTTTAATAAGCAAAACGCAATGACCAAACGCAATGAGAGCAAAACGCAGTGACCAAAACAAGTAAAACGCAATGGCAAAACGTAGTGTGTTGAGGCAAAACGCAATGGCAAAAGAATGAAGCAAAACGCAATGTCTTGAGGCAAAACGCAACGAATGAAGCAAAACACAGTGTCTTGTGGCAAAACGCAACGAATGAAGCAAAACGCAGTGTCTTGAGGCAAAACGCAACGAATGAAGCAAAATGCAGTGTCTTGAGGCAAAACGCAACGAATGAAACAAAGGCAAAACGCAATCAAGAACACCCCTTTAGTTAGTCAAAACGCAGCCAAGAAAAAATCATCAAACTTTCTTGAAAGCTACGAAATGATGTTAAAACCACCTAGTAATGATGCAAGGGATAGTTCTAAGCCCGAAAGTACAAATCTTTAACACATTTAACCACAAACAAAGATCAAACTTTGATTTTTTCTTGCTTTATTTTCGAACAAAAAAAATAAACAAACAAGCCACGAATTTGATCTTGTTTAGCCACAAGAATCATACACAAATCCACTGTAGCTCTGATGCCAATTGTAGGATCCCGATTATCACTTCCACTTCATATAACAAACCACGAATCGATCAAGAAAAGAGAAAGAGAGATGATTTCTAGAGAGAGAAACTAGTGAGAGAGTTGAGAGAGAATTAGAGATATTATTTAGAAATGAAAAAGTTATCTATTTCTTTTCCAAGTGGAAAAGATATATATATACCCCGACACATTAAGTGACGTTCGAGATATTTGACTAGGACCCGGGCTCGGGTTTTGCTTGGGATTAAACCCGAAACATATACAATATTAGATTAACTATCGAGCCCGATTCTTGATACATTTTTATTACAAAGTTAACTAATTGATTGACCGAGACTTAAATACATAATGAACGAACTTCATGTTCAACTCAATATTTTGAGGCTAACACTACATCTCACACACATAATTCCACCCAAACTGTGTCTGTGCATCTCATGGTCACTCGTGCTAAATTCGACATTTTTAAACCGCTTGAATGGAACGTCGGTTCTTGTGCCTCGTCCAGCTAACGTTAATATTGTTCATTCTATGTGGATTTTTAGACATAAGTTTCATGCATATGGCTCATTAAGCAGGTATAACGCTCGTCTTATTGCTAACGGATGCACATTTAATCCGGTGGTTAACCGGCTACTATTCGTAGTGTTTAGCGTCTTGCAGTTTCGCGTGCTTGACCTATTCATCAGATGGATGTGAAGAATTTTTTTCTTCATGGCCATCTATCTAAGACAGTTTATATGCATCGGCCTCCTGGGTTGTTGACCCCGCTCACCTTGGTTATGTTTGTCACTTGCAGCGATCATTATATGGGCTTAAGCAAACCTCGCGCGCATGGTTCTAGCGTTGTGCCTCTTATGCTACCAGAGTCGGTTTTCAGCATAGTAAAACCAACTCCTCATTGTTTATTTTTCATTGCAGGACTGGCATTGCCTATTTATTATTATATGTCAATGATATCGTTCTTACATCATCTTCTACAACTTTTTTACAGTAGGTCATCAGCTCCTTACATGTCGAGTTTTCTATGACCGATCTTGGCTCTCTTAATTATTTCCTTGGCATATCGGCTCAACGGACATCGACAAGCGTGTTTCTATCGCAATCTAAATATGCCGAGGAAATACTTGAGAGAACCCACATGCAGCATTGCCATCCCTATAGGACTCCGGTTGATACTGAATCCAAGTTGGGTTTTGATGGTGACCTAGTTTCTGATTCCACCTTGTATCGTAGCTTGGCAATTGCTCTTCAATATCTTACTTTAACACAATCAGCTATTTCTTATGTTGTTCAACAGGATTCTACTACCACTCAGCTTACTACATATACCGATGTTGATTGGGCAGGTTGCCCAGTCACCCGACGGTCCACTTTTGGGTGTTGTGTTTTTTTGGGATAATATACTGCCATGGTCTGCTAAACTATCACACCCCTAAAATATCACAGCAGAAAGGTAACTGAGGGTCATGACTTCATAGCACACAAACACAAGATATAAAGAACTACCTCTATATGAGTCTTTTTAAAAGTACCTCATTGATTCATTTGAAATAATAAGTTTTTCAACAAAACAAGACTCAATGTTTCACAACAAAAGTAAATAAGTTTTAATACAATCAACGATATGAGTTCATGAAGTAAATGCCCAATGCAATACGACCTCCTCCTGGAGACTCTACCATGAACTTCAATGACAAAACAAATGCCATGCAAATTACGGACTTAAGAATACATGCTTAAAACGTCAGCAATAATGTTGACGAATTAATAGGTTTAAGTAAACATAAGTGTGGACCACAAGATTTCTGAGTAAGACCATTATAACAAATACAATGTCATAGAAAAAGTAATTACAATTACACTAAGCTAATGACTTCAAAGCTTGGACCAAAGTTTCATGTTGTTACGTGTTGTTGCCTGGTAGGTGTCTAACCCAAGACCAGCTAGAGTTTCCCAAATGGTATACGTTCATTTGACCTATACAGTCATTCAAGTAAGCGCTACTTACCCGGACGGGGATGTCAATCCAAATAGATCTAGTTATATCATTCGTGCTTACACAAAGTAATTAACGGTTCATGATAGTGGGG
>BQNB010030910.1:0-52496 GCA_026074375.1 Tanacetum coccineum
TCACAGTCATCAGCTTGAAACACATTATCCACATTGAGTGCTAAATCCTGAACAGGTTGCTCATCCACATCTTCATTAACAGCATTGTCTTGTCCACCTGCAAGAAATAGTAACTGTTCTTCATCCAATGCCACCCCATTCTCTTGAGCTTGCATCCGTAACATCTTGTCTTTGAAGTATTTGGAGTTCTGTGGTCACTTGGGCTGAGTATAGTTCCTTGCTATGTGGCCTATACCATTGCAGTTGTAGCACTTAACCTACCTTGCTTGACCTGGATTAGCATTCCTGACTCGGTTCTGAGCTCCCTTATAACTAGTTGTACCTGCACCCCGTGCATTGTTACCCTGTCCTCTATTATGTCGACCCTGAACATTATGAACCAAGTTGATTGTTTATTTGAGGAAGGTATGTTTTGTATGATTAGGTGAGAAGGGCAAGTGTGCTGGTTAAATTCTCAATTAAGTTGTCTGTTGGAGAGAGTCCCGAATCAAGTTGAGAGTTGTCAGCAAAGTGTGGTGGAACATATGTGGATGATGGATTTGTAGATGATTGTGAATTGTACTGCTGAGGTGCAACATTGGACATCAAGGCGAGAGGATCAACTGTGTGTTGAGTGAATCGGTCTAACATCATTTTGTTCTCATTGGCATGTGCCTCGTGCTGCTTTAGATAAGCATACAGTTGATCATAGTTGGAGTCCCTCAAGCCTCTGTTGAGTTTCACTGCTGTTACAAATCTACCCCATTCTGGCAACATGTTATTAACAAACTTAGAATTCAACTGCATTCTGGACATGGTCATCTTGATGTTACGCATGTCGTTGATGAGTTTGGCAAACCGGACATAGTAATCATGAATAGTCTCTCCTTTGTGCTGACGAAAGTGTTCGAAGTCATCATACAGCTGTGATTCACGGTCTTCTTTTGTTAATTCCGAACCTTCCAGGAGCATCTTCACATTGTCCCATATGTCCTTTGCATCAGTGTAATGATTGATAAGAGAGTAGATATCTTTTGGCAACCCTTGAAGTAGGATGTTTGTTGCCCGAATGTCAGCATTGTACCTATCCTTATCTTCAGGTGACAGGTCAGAATAGACACGAGGTCGTTCTGGACCTAGATGTAAGGCACCTTCATCTCCTTCTGCAAGAGTTTCCCTAAATGTTCCCATCTGAAAAGGTCCTTCATCAATTGACTTCAAGATGTTCACCCCATTCTCTTTACCCCGACAATACAGTCGAATACGTTGTTGCCATGATGCAAAGTCAGTCCTATCAAGCATAGGTGGTCGGGTATCGGAACCGGCACATTGGATGTCTTCCGAAAGATTAGCCATTTTAATTGATTGTGAAATGATTAATTTGATCGAACAATGATTAGTGATTGTATGTTAAAAGTGATGATTGTTTGTTGGATTAGGTGATATGTTGTTTAATTGTGATTTGGTTTGGTTGAAATGAGTTAACGTAATGAAGAAAAATTTTGCCAGAGTTTCTTTCTACCAAAACGCAGTGAAGGTCTTCAAAAGTAGACAAAACGCAGGAAGTCTTGAGACAAAACGCAATCAAGTCTTGAGACAAAACGCAGGAAGTCTTGAGACAAAACGCAACCAAGTCTTGAGACAAAACGCAGGAAGTCTTGAGACAAAACGCAATCAAATCTTGAGACAAAACGCAATCCAATCTTGAGACAAAACGCAATCAAGTTTTGAAATGGGCAGAGTCTCTCCTAGGCAAAACGCAAGAAAGGTCTTCAATTAGTCAAAACGCAGAACCAAAACGCAGAACCAAAACGCAACCTTTGATAAACCAAAACGAAGGAAGCAAAACGCAGATCCTAATAAGATAAAACGCAATACAGATTTCCTTTACAAAACGACAAAACGCAGGAAGCAAAACGCAACCAAGAATATGCCAGTGAGACAAAACGCAGTCAAGAAACTACGAACTTTTTCACCTAAAAACACCTAAAAATCACCCTTTTGAACGTTTTTGCTTGGTTTCTTTTGCACAACTTGATCCTAGAAGGCTATAACAACTATAAAAACACTAACTTTAACATCACAAACATGAGAATCAAAGAGTGTCAAGAATAAGACCATAAACCTTCAAAAACCAAACTTTCGATCTAAACTAACCAAAAAACGCACACACAATCTAGCTAATCATCCCATGAGTTATGATACCAAATGTAGGATATTGGATATCATAACACAATCAATGATCTAGGGGTTGGCCTACTTTTTAAAGAGAGAAAGTGAGTTCTAGTGAGAGAAAAACACCTTTAGTGTGTGTAGTATCAAAATGATCAACCAACCCCTTCCCATGGCTGGAAAGGGGGTATATATACATGAGTTTTGTGCCCCTAAGTGGGCTATGGAGTGGGCTAACATGTAGGTAAAGACCCGGCCCAACGCCATAAGTCATACGGTAATTAAACGATTACTATTAAGGCTACGAGCTGCACTATGCTAGACATTACACGGGGTGACCGAGTCTTTTACATGGATTTTCATAATCTTAACAAACGCCATTACTCGCAATTGATCCTCGATCAACGCCCTTTAAAATAAGCTTAGCCAAACACCTTAGACTAATAGTGTCAGACAACATAGATAATCATTCCTGCATTGTTTTAAAATCATACTGTCAGGTCATAAATTCCATATTTGTGCTTATACTAACTTAAAAGTAACTCGGTATAAAGTTGTGTTATATTCATATTTATGTTGCATACTACGACGCTCCATGTAATTTTTTAACTGTGGCTTTTTTAATCAGGTATCATATCAAAAGTTCCCAAGTCAGACACAAAACTAACAGTTGATGTTCCGTGTAATTTTACATCATATCACTGTTTTAATTATTTACAACTCCTGGATATCACCTGCTATTATGGCTTCCCTGTTAGCAGTGTAAGATTCGCCTGGTCAGAGATGGCAAAAGGATTCAAACGGTTTCTAAGATTTGGAAGGAAAAGTTGCCACGTTAATAAAAAAAATTAATATAAAAACCTGCTCTCTTTCTGCTTGACAGAAGCTGCATTTTTGCTAAATCATTATCCAACACAACCTTTAATTCCTCGCTCTTGAGAAACACAACCGCTTTCCGCTTCTATTCTAGCACTTTCTGATACTCCTTAAGAGCCATTTCCTGCTATTTGAACATGAAAAAGTTACATGAGTACATCTTTATGAAATAATATTGACATCAACCACAATAAGAAAAGGCAACTAATTTTTTTGAAAGAAAAGCAATTGTCGGGCTACTGCCGGAGAGAAATGGTGGAACGTATATAAAAGATAGTGACGGGAAGTACCAGTACCTTCAAAATCCGTAGCAATAGTGGAAGGCTCGATACCAGCACATCTAGTCATCCATATACCTCTCGTTCTGTGTAACCTGATATAAATCCAACACGTCAGTTTGCTAAGCTAGGATCCGATGCTATATTTGTAAACTTGGAACCAAACAACCTGTTAGCTTTGTGTCACCAATTTTTCCTCTGCGCAAAGTCCAACTAAAAGCTTACAAACACCTCCAATCTACTTCATATCTATCATAATACATTCATTTTTCATGGAGACAGAAAGCAAAAGTGGGCATATTATCATCTTGTTTTCGGGCTAAAATCAGCTGAACAACTTCTATTGCTGCATCCAAAACCACTTTCACATTTTTAGATGACTTGAGCTCCAAAATTCAGCATAACAGACCCAAGTGAAGATGACGTCTTGTTCTCCTATTTCATCAATCAACTACCTGTTGATATAAGACAAAAAAACTTGGCTCTTCACAAATTGAAATCAATAATTCACAGTTACAAAACAAAAAACACACCACGTATCGTTAAAACATTAGATTAGATAAATATTGAGGTGCATACATATACCAACTGTTTTTGTGAAGACAGTGTTTGTTTCAAGTGCTACAGTGTTTACTGCAACTGTATTTGTGAAGTAAAATTTTTGGGACTGCTACGAACGTGCTCTATCAGTGTGATCTCTTCATTCTCATTTAATAATAATCTTATTAAAGCATAGATTAGATACAGTACCCAACCCATTTTTGACCCATTACCGAGGATAGTGCAACATGTTTTATTCATCTACGCATCCTGAATATGTTCCACATCATTTAAACATGTTTAACTTTTAACCAAAAATAGGAAACAAAACAAAAAAACAAAAAATATTATAGAAAGAGCCATAACCTCATTTTGCTTAGCAGTTTCTCCCAATTCCATAACTTTGTTTTCAAGTTTGGTGCCATTTCCAATCTTAGTTATGGATTCAGTAAGTTTTCCTTTAATCGTATTTAAGGTAAACTCGATGTCCTTTTCTTCTTTATGGCACTGCATTTTTTAAAACAAAAGAAAACAGATATGAGAAATATCACTCGACGATGTTTATAACATAAACAATATATTGTTTTTTTTCTGGTACGTTGCTTACCTAAAATGGGAGTCCTTCAAGAGCCACATAATCATTCAGGTTTTTTCTTCCCGTGAATGGTATAGGGCCCGTCAGCAGGTACGACTCCGGCCATATGTGTAACAACAACGCTTACCATGAGTATCACTTGATCAGATACAGGTATCCACCCAGAACATTCGACAACTGAGATTATTAAATACCCCAAACAACCTTTGGGTAATGATTTAATATTGCGCTCGTGAAGACACTCTGTGTAGTTCTGTCCGAGCCTACATAGCACTTCCTACGGAAGAATAGGAATGAAATAGTAATCAGAAGCAAAAAAGTAACAAAGCATGTTAGAATGTTATACATCGAGTATTACTTAATGGCATGTATGCTTTGACGTAGCAGTGATCGAATACAATGGGTTGTTTCATATTCTAAAAATAGTGTGCAATGCTTAGGGGGTGTTTGGGTAAGCTCATTTAAGAAGCTTATCAATTTATTACATTATTACATTTAGGTATTGCTGTCTTGCTGATAATCACTTTTGGGTATTAGAAAGAAACCAAACAGCTTATGGTAATCAGGTTATTTAAGCTACATTGATAAGGTGTTTTTGTTTAACGTATCCAAAATGACTTATATCTAACAAAATAAAACTATCTAATCTCCTACGTTGTAATTTGATGGTACTGTTTAAATAGCAATGTAGTATTGTTAATATAGTATTTGGCAATCTGTGTAGGTCAAGTTCGCTTATCCATGTACTAATTGTGGCCACTTTTTCATATGCGTACTGATAGACACAAAATTTAGTCAAATCGATAACAAAAACGCAAAATATAACCTATAAACTAAGAAGGCGTGCCCATGACTTTGTAGGTTGTCCAGCTTTCCTCTCGCATACATCCAAACACTTCTGCTAAGCCATGCTTTTCAATGGGTCTTATATGAGCACTCCAAACCCCCTATTGCATCACCTAAATGCACCCACCGCAGCCCCCATTTCAGCCCTGAACCCCACACCTACTTGAACCCCCCTCCCCATTTGATCCCCCCAATCCCACACCTATTGTATCCCCAGAAGCCTTTGTCCTTAAACTAATTCAACCCATTTCAGCTATAGTTTGAACATATATCAGCAAAGGTAAAGAAAAAATTGCCTCAATCGAACAAAAGCCTTTTGGGTGAATAAACAAAAACCCTAAATTAAAACGTAACCCTAATTTTAATCATGAACCCTAAAAAACAATATAAAACAATAAATGAAACAAACTATGAACTAAATAAAACTAAACAGTAAACTAAATAAAACTAAACAGTAAAAAAAACTTACATATCATCAGATGCAAACAATCAACCAAATTTCAATACTTTTAAGCATAGCATTTAGAAATTAACCTAAGCAGATTGGATATAAAAGATTTAAATTAACCAAACCCAGATAAACACGCCCATTTACCTAATGTTAAGCTTCCGTTTACACTCATCAGATTGGAATCCTTCCTGAACTTCCTCTACATATCTCTCAAAAACTCCACAATGATGAACCTCATATATGCAATCAGCCAAAAAAGAGAAAAATCAGATGGAACTAAATAAAAAGAAAAAAAATAAACAACTCAAATCAGCACCAATTTTTTTTAAAGATATAATTAAAATTTCTTACACATACCTGCAATTTGAAGCAAGAAAAAAAAAGATGTAGATGAAAGGGAAGAAGAAACTCTCATCGTGTGGTTTGTGTGTGTGTTTTTCTGGATTATGTGGGAGGTGGAGACAATATTTGAGAAACAGGTGGATGGGTAGGGGAGACACGTGTTGCAGATAGAAGGGCAGAGAAGAAAAGTTACTCCGGTAGTGGATCGGGTCGGGCAAAGAATTCAATGCATTAATTACAGCCTCAAGGGAACGATCTTCATGTTTATTATAAAGGTATAATAAGTATTATTAGTAGTGACTTACATCTATTTTATACTCCTATAGTCCTATGATTTACAAATGATGTTTTTTGAACCCATACTATGATACGCCTGTGGATATGCACAGGGTCTTTGTGATGGGTTTGGATAACCATCATACTTATCAGTTGTTTAGGATAAGTATTTGTTATGTTTTAGGATAAGTCTTGTGTTTGTGTGAGTTATCACATAATTAGTATTTAAGGTTTCCTGTCATTAATGAAAAGTAATCAATCAAGTTAAAAGATAAATAAATCTCTAATATTCTCATCTATTATTTGACGGAGCCAGCACACGCTTGAAGTTGTGCCCTATCCCGATACTAACCCTAACCGGGTCGTATCAATTGGTGCTTTCATTGAGAGCTCTCGTTGAGAGGGCTTCCGATTTAAGGTTCCAAAAAAAGAGTACTGTTCACGAGTTACTATTCACGAGGTACTATTCACCAGTAAAAAAATATTTTTTTACTGTTCTTCGGGTTATTGTACGTCGGAGTACTGTTCATGGCATCGGGCGGCAGCGATCGGGACGCGGAAGACGCACTATCTAAGCTCTTGCAAATGGGTACGGTGGCTGAATACCAGAATGAGTTTGAGATGCTTATAAATCGAGTAACGGGGATCTCTGAATCTTTACTTAAAACATTTTATATCTCTGGACTTAAACCGGCTCTACAATGTGCACTCTTAAGGTCAAACCCCACAACTTTAGGCGAAGTTTTTTCATTAGCCCTTGCAACGGAAGCACGCTTCACGGACCTACAACTTTAGGAACTGTTGAGGTCGAATCCTACAACTTTAGGAGAAACCTTCTTCAAAGCCCGTATCACCGAGGCCCGTTTTGAGGACGAGCGGTTCACCACAACCATCGCCAAAGCAAACGACCTAAACACAGGGGTACAGGTTCAAGATCTTGAGTTGGAAACGAAGGTGTTAGTAGATGGTAAACAAGATGACGTGAAAGTGGTGAAAGTGGTGGGTGTGGCCGGTCATCAAAACAGTGATGAGCCAAACGTGTTGAAAGGTAATGGGGTTATAGGTGTTGGGGTAAATAAAAATAACAAAGGGGATGATAAAGAAGTCCAATACTCTGTTTATGCCCTACATGTTCTTATTCCGCTCTTGAAGCGTCTTAATGACAAGTACATAAAGAAGAAAAAGATGGAGGCTGTAATTCAAAGAAGATTATGGGATCCCGGAATTAAGAGTGTTTTTCAAGACAACACCTTGAGGGCAAGGTGATTTTGAAGGAGTGAGGAATGATACGCCTGTGGATATGCACAGGGTCTTCGTGATGGGTTGGGATAACCATCATACTTATCAGTTGTTTAGGATATGTGTTTAGGATAAGTATTTGTTATGTTTTAGGATAAGTCTTGTGTTTGTGTGAGTTATCATATAATTAGTATTTAAGGTTTCATGTCATTAATGAAAAGTAATCAATCAAGTTAAAAGATAAATAAATCTCTAATCTTCTCTTCTATTATCTGACGGAGCCAGCACACGCTTGAAGTGGTGCCTATCCCGATACAACCCAAACCGGGTCGTATCTCAAGGTGTGAAATTGAAAAGCAATATAGTTAATTATGTTGTCACGAAGTCTGTGTGAGAGATAAACACAAAATTCAAAGGGTTTTGCTAATATGTTCCCACTGGGCACATGTTTAGCTCTTATATATGGAAAGTTTAAGTTAATTAATATTAAATTTATATTTAATTAAGGTAATTTTAGAGTTAAGTTAATGTCTTTTCAATGCATTTTTTGATTTAAAAAGAAACTTGATGTTCATTTATTGCATTTTATGGTGTGCCCAATGGGCACATATTAGCAAAACCTAAATTAAAAAGATTAAAGATCGATAGTTATAATTGCATGTAGGTAAGGAACAGGTAGGAAAGGAACCTTCTAAATTGAGTATATTGCATAAATTGTTTTTATATATGATATGCTCAACCATAATGGCGGAGGGGGGATGTCATCAAAAAATATAGCTCTTTGGCAAGCGGTTGTGTGGACAACGGGATATTTTATTTGGAGAAATCGAAATTGTCGGGTGTTTGGAAAAAAGTTTGAATCTCATATAAAACTCTTTCAAGAAATTCAGTTGAGTTCGTATGAATGGACTAGGCGAAGATCGAGCAAATATAAAGTAAGATGGGACATGTGGTTAGTGGATCCAAGATCGTGTATGGCGTAAATATTTTGTGGAGTTAGATAGAGGGTGTTTGGCATTGCGATTGGCAAGTTTAAACTTGCTGCTACGTATCGGTTGCTGAATACAGGTTGTTTGGGTCTTTACCCTTTGTTGTATCATTTTCTTGGTTAATAAATTGCCTTGTTCTAAAAAAAAAGTTGAAAGAGTTTTTCTAACTTGTGTCATAGTGGCATAAGTTTAAAGCATTAATTCAACACATTTGTTCCTTAAATAACTTTATTTCTATGTAAAACAACAACATATATGGTAACATTACAAATTTAGGAAGCTAATAACATCAATTAACATATGAATATTTGTTTATCAATTAGTCCCTTAAATAACTTTTTAGCTCATATATGATATGATTATCAATTAGTCAAACCAATTTGAACTTTTTCAGGTCTTTTATTTGAATGGGAATGAGCAACGTACCCTCGTCACATCATTCTTCAACTAGATGTCATCACAAGAGACTGCGAACTATCTACAAGAAAACATGATAGTACAATTTAAGTATTCAGGATGAATTATTTCTATCGAATATTTTATATATTTATACAGCTTCATATTCTTTCCAGTCCCACATCGAAAAGAGATAGAAAGAAATGTATGTATATATTGCTGTTCGTTACACGAAATGATGTATTTGCGTATTCTCAACAACATTTTTTTTGCGGTTTTATTATTTGCATCTTGTAATGCACAACACTTTTTTGCGGTTTTGTTATTTGCATCTTTTATGAATAGGTTCTTGTTTATCTTCAAGTGTTCTATCAAGATCTTGGTTCTTGTTTTGCATTTGAACCTCCATCACTCATAGCCTCATAGGATTAGAGTTATAATTTGATAACCTATTTAGCTTAGAAACTATCTATATCTAGTATGCGCACACATAATGTCGAAATATGTAATAATACATGATTTGAATAAATACAATAAACATCTAAAAACAGAATACATAAATGCCAAAAATATGTGAAATACTTTTGAATAATGTCTAAAAAATTTTGATGACTTGAATAACATATTTTAAATAGTTTATAAACTTAAATAAGCATAAAAATAGTATGATGATATAAATAAATATTTTTTTAACACTATAGCGACTTAAAAGTATTAAATAGTTAATCTAATGACCTTAATAAATAAAAGAGTTTTACCATGACGTAATTAAACATTTTGCAAAACTACAATGGTCTTTGAGTGCAATAACCCTTTCCGATTGCATCTTTTAGTCACTTGAGTTAAAGGTGTCATCTTGTGTGACCGTTAGCCTTCACTTCTTATACTTTCCACATTGGCACGCCATGGAAGACTTCCTTGCTACCTCATCCATTACTCTTTGTATTGCATAATTCCATTAAATTTAAACGTGCTTCCTTTAAAATACCAAAAGGGTTTTATTGATTTGAATGACTTACACATGAGATATCATATGTATTTATACTTAATACATAGCTTTGACAATAAAAGTTTGAGTGCTTCATGTACCTTCTCGTTATCAGTTTGCGGATATTTTCACCAAAGGATTGCCGTCCGCTTTATTTGAAGAGTTTCGCTCCAGTTTGGGCGTCCGGTGTCCTCCCGCTCCAACTGCGGGGGTGTTTTACCCCGTTAGTATTTATGTTGTATATATCATTAGGCTCAAGCTCACATCTAGAATGATCCATTGTATTAATTATATTTGCATCGTGATTAATAAGAAACCTAACCAAAACCCTAAACCTAATGGACCACAAGCCCATAGTCGGGTTTGGGCCTATAACTCGTCTAACACTTCCCTGGTGTAACAGAGGGACCATAGCTTTAGTTCATTGATAAACTTTTACAGACAGGCACCATCATCCCATACCCTTTTGGATTTTTAAGTATGGCTTAACGCGTAAACATGTTTCCGTACCTTAAACGAGGATACCCAAAAGCATCGGCAAAACATATGACATCTTCCAGGTGATTGGTCCAAAGCCAGTAACTAAATCCCGAGCATAGACCATTGCTTGCTCTCTTTGGAGCACCGCTTTTCTAGTTTCTAGAACACGTTGTAGGAGATGCCTACCTATCACAAGCAGAATAGATAATCAAACAGAGATAGCTTTTATACTTTCTCTCATCCAAAAAAATTCTACGTTGGACTTTTCAAGCCAAACCTTGTAATAAAGGCTTAATTTTCGAGAGGTAATTAACTCTCCCCACAAAATATAACACTCAAGAGTTTAAAACCTTGTTCATGAATCATACACACATCCAAAATAAATTAACATGAGACAACCACATAAACATACACAATAACACAAACTATAATTTAACACGAAAAATATGATACGAGGTCGAGAGACATTTCTTAATAAACTTTGCGCTGTTTAAGGTTTGATGGTTACTACCGGACTTAAATGGAAAATCCCAACTACGAGGCCCAACTTTGTTACTAATACTTACAAAAAACGAGGTGGTATCTGAAGAAGTAATATATTCTGAATATATATATGCACGTTTTAATATTTTGTGAAACATATTTTGCATTGGCTCATATCATCTCATGCTTATTACTTACACGTTATGTTTCATATTTTGATAAAATAAATGTATGTATATAAAGTAGAAAGGAATGTCTACACTCGTCATTAGACTATTATTAATGGTACATAATCAACATATGAATGGAAATTGAAATGTTAAAACCGGTTTTTTTTTAAAATTTTTTTATTTATTTTTTATAACCGTTAATAGTTTTTAAAAAAAAACCCGGTTTTAACTACTTGAGTACTTGAGTACACTAATATGTTTTTAAAAAAACACTAATAGTTTTTAAAAAAATGTTTTTAAAAAAACACTACTTGAGTACACTAATATAACCGAACACTAATTAGTTTTAAAAAAAAAAAAAAAAAAAAATTGACTACTTGAGTACATATGTTTTCGGGTGATGGCCATGCCGAAGCTCGAAATGTATTTAGTTTTTATAATATTTTTAGTCTGTTTAATTGTATTGTTTAAATAAAAGTTTTTTTTTTAAATGTTGTATTTTTTTAGTATGTTTTTCCGGTAGCAATTAAAAAGTTATGATTGTATTTGTTTAGTATGTTTACCGGTGGTTTTGTTTAATTAAATGTTTGATATTAACAAGTTTATTTAAATCAATGTTCGAAGGGTTTTAAATTTCGGAAAGAGAAAAAAACCGAACGGTTTAAAAAAACCGAATTCCGAACATTTTTAACCGAAAAAAAAAAAAAAAAAAAAAAAAAAACAAAAAAAAAAAAAACATAATAAAAAAAAAAAATAAACCGATCCGGTTAAAAAACCGAACGGGGTATTAAAAAAATTTTTAAAAAAAACCGGATTCCGGAAAATTTATAACCGAAAAAAACCGATTCCGAACATTTATAACCGAAAAAAAAAAAAACGGGTGATTTAGGATAGTGATGGAAGGAAAGGGGGGAAAACCGAAAAAAAAAACCGGGGGGGAAATCGGTTAATTAGAAAAAACCGGTTTTTTTTAAAACCGGTTTTCTATTAACCGAAAACCGGTTTTTTTTTTTTTTTAAACGATTTTCTTGCACCACTAACGAGGATGGGATCTGAAAAGAAGTAATATATTCTGAATATATATATACACGTTTTAATATTTTGTGAAACATATTTTGCATTGGCTCATATCATCTCATGCTTATTACTTACACGTTATGTTTCATATTTTGATAAAATAAATGTATGTATATAAAGTAGAAAGGAATGTCTACACTCGTCATTAGACTATTATTAATGGTACATAATCAACATATGAATGGAAATTGAAATTCTAAAAATAATATTTACGAATTTAAGTGACCTACAATTCCAAAGCTCCCAAAGTTATCCGTTTGTAGCAACTGAAAGTTATTTAACACATTGAATTTAGTGTTTTAGCTTAGTTGTAAAAGAAGCATCAAATATGTACTGTATAATTTTTGTTAAAAGGAGACGGATGAATTTTTATCTATCCCACACCGGAAGGAATAGGAAAGAAATATGTTTATAATTACATAAGGTTTGTCTTTTAATATATTGGTGTATGTAGCTTTTATTTGGCAAATGGTTTTTCGGTCCATGCTTTATACCGATTGTGGTGCATGTGCTCGTAATAATAAAAAAAAAGGTGTTCGAAAATAGTGACAAGCATATCAACTATTTACAATGAGCTCCAATTAAGTTGTCTTTTTCTTGGTTATCGAATGAGCTAAAGGTGTGACTACATCTTGGGTGGATTGGTGCTCGATTCCGTATAATGTAGCAAGAGTTAACATGGTTTCCACAGCTTACGCGACCGAGTTTTCTGTCACTAAGAATGCTTCAAAGTTGGTTTTGCTTTGTATGGTAAAGTAGAAGTTTGGATATAGGTCACTGCCATGTGTTAATTTGCTACATGGCATTATTATGTCCACCGGGTATTTTTTGTTGGATTTCACTTTTGTAAAAGTCGCGTAGTGAAGCTGACGAACAGGAAACATATTGGACTCTAAAGGCTGCGTTTAGTCGGGGGAAAATACTTTTATTTGTCACAAAATGTTTTATAAAAATAAATGAAACTAGAGATCGCGTTCAAATCAATGTTTTCTCATAAAATTCTCAACAAAACACAAAATCCCTATTTTCCACTTTAATACACAAAACAACAAAACATTTTTTTTTCACCTGTTTCCATTAAAACACCTCCAATCAATTTCCCCACTCGTTTCTCTTAGGGTAAAAGACAAAAATGTTTTATGTAATAACCGAAGTGATTTTTTATACGTTTTCATCTGTTTTGTACGTTTTTATCCGTTTTTATACGTTTTCATTGGTTTTTATACGTTTTTTTGTCCGTTTTCATCCGTTTTTTACGTTTTCAGCCGTTTCCGTATGTTTTCATCCATTTTATACGTTTCCGCCCGTGGTTATTTCGTCTATGTTTGTACGATTTCGCCCGTTTTTATACCTTTTGTCCGTCTTTATACACTCTCGTCCTTTTTTTTACGTTTTCGTTTGCTTTTTTATTATTTGACTTTACGTTTTAGTCCATTTTTATATGTTTTCGCCCATTTTTATACGTTTTAGTCCATTTTTATACGTTTTCGCCTGTTTTGTACCTTTTCGCTCGTTTTTACACGTATTTGTCCGCTTATGTGTTTTTGTCCGTTTTTATACGTTTTCATCTGTTTTTAAACGTTTTCGTCCGTTTTCATGCGTTTTTATACGGTATCTTCATTTTTTTTTATGTTTCGTCCATTTTTGTAGGTTTTTTTTCGTTTTTTGTACTTTTTCATTC
Organism: Tanacetum coccineum; assembly: GCA_026074375.1. NCBI lineage: Eukaryota > Viridiplantae > Streptophyta > Magnoliopsida > Asterales > Asteraceae > Tanacetum > Tanacetum coccineum. The sequence goes on from BQNB010030910.1 coordinate 13,859, forward strand.
GTTTTTTAGTTTGCGTCCGTTTTTATACGTTTTCGTCCGTTTTTACACGTTCTTGTTCATTTTAACACGTTTTCGTCCGTTTTTATAGGTTTTCGTCTGTTTTATACGTTTTCCTCCAGTTTCATATGTTTTTATCCATATTATAATGTTTTTATTCATATTTATACATTTTATATTTTTGGCGTTTTCATACATATCCATACGTATAAAAGCATGAAAAAAGAGATAAAACGTGTAAAAGCGTACAACAACGTATTAAAACGTACAAAAACGTATAAAACGTACTAAAACGAAGTGAATATATCTAAAAGTATAAGCTGTAAAATAAGTAATTGTTGTTTTCCGCGAAAGTTAAAACAGGGTGATTATAACTTATAAATTAGTGATCAAGTAATAAAACCTTAATAGTGGATGTATCATTTCTTTCACAATATTAACAAGTTTAGAATTTGATAATAGTCTCACATCGGACAAAGAAAGGAAAAAATGTCGATATATAACATATAATTATATTACTCATCAGGTCGTTTGACGAGTGAGAAGTAGGGGTGTTAACGAGCCGAGCTTTTAACGAGCTACTCGAGCTCGAGCTCATTTAACTCGACTCGAGCTTGATAGTTCTCGAGCTTAAACAATAATTAGAGCTCGATTAATTTTACGAGCCAAGCTTGAAAAAATAATATTCTGCTCGGCTCGTTAGAAAACCCTTTTAATTATTCGAGTCGAACGAGCTATGCGAGCCTAACGAGCTAATCGAGTCGAACGAACTAATTGAGCAAAGTACTCAATTTCAAAATACTTTGGTTTTAAATATAAATATTTAATATATTCGGTTAATTTAAGCTCAAAATCAATCAATCAATGCTAATAACAAGATTTGAAGACCCGCGCTTCGCTGCGGCGAGTTTTGTATTTTTTGTTGAAGGCGACATTTGTTCGCCAACAATATGTGCTACATTTAGTTTTCAATCATGATCCACACTTGTACTTTGTTGTATCATTGCAAATAAACATTCATTCTTGTATATTTGCAAAGAAAACTACATTAACTGTCTATTGTTATTTTAACCGGATACAATTTTCAGAAACAATATTAAATGGAATATGTTCGTCTTTAGTGATTACATTTAAGCAGAAAGCAGAAAAGGTTACAGGACATAATTTCCACTAACAAATGGTAACAACATAAATGGTGATCACATCGCTTACCATGTAACGACCATATGATTATCTTTGTATCTCAACCATTTGTTTTATAATCGACCTTCTCTATTGCAATCAAACCCAAACGCCCATTCTTGAACAGTCACCTTGCTCCGTGGTTTGAGCTCCAATCATGGCCTATATCACCTCTTTCTTAGCCTATGTCCAACCTAAGGTCCATCCGGGAGGTGAGACGTGGCAGTATTGCTAGAAATTATGCATGGTAACGACGACCTGCAGAAAACAAAATTATGATATGAGTATCCACATCAAAAATCTTAATTGCACATGTAATTTAACCATTTTATAAATGTGCTCATAAGTAATCCAATAGATGCCATATATATCAGTCCTCTGCAAAAATATGTATGTTTATCTATCATTTAATTTAATGGATTAAGCATAGTGTATCTTACCTTGAACTAACTTTTGACAAAGAAATTAGCGGTTAATCCTTTCCATGACAGAGGCAACTACTGAAGGATCAATAGGTGTTGCTTTGTCCGCCAAAACAATTTGTTTTTTTGTATAAGTTCCCGCTACCTGAATGATAAATCATATCTGCAGCTTTCAAATCATTCATTCCTGGTCCGATGGCCGTCTCCACACCTACTGCCTCTACCCTTGCAAATAAAAGTTATCCTTGTATCAATTTGACACTCATTCATAGTTTCATAGGTACACATCAATTCACATGTTACTCACACTCAAGCTCCACCTCAAAGTGACAACCAAACTCAACACACACCACCTCTATCTGTAAGTAGAGAAAGCCTAGTTGATGACATTAATCAACTGCAAGACCTATTAAACCTCTTAGCCATGCATCAATCTTAACAACAAAATAACATTCCCTCATCACCTTACTCTCCAAACCAACCATACACCCTTAACACTAACCAAGCTGAAACCCATGTTGGGTATTTCCCTTGTTGTATCTTCACCCAAAAACAATTCCTTGCTTTAAGTGAGAATATCAATTGGATTGAATTCCTCCTCACTCGACCACATCCACCACCTAGGGTTCAAAGAGATTACCCTTCCACAACCGCCTCCGCTCCAAACTCTCCATCAAAAACCAACTAATCTCATAATATGCCTACAAATAATCATCAAACCCTTTTGTGTCGCAAGCAAGTCAAAAATCCTTCTATGGCTATTTAGGATTTTCCTCTATGATGTATTAATATGCTTCTAAAGCGTATTTGTTTTTCCTTTTATGTATGCTTGTGTGTAGTTTACACACATTATCCTAAATGAATGAAGTATCTTTTGCTTTGATGTTTGCTTGCACTTGTCATATTTTTCCTTCTTGCTACATGTTAGAAATATTTGTATTGTTCTAACTCGTTTTTGTAGCCAAGAAACCATAGCTCGATTCCTTGGTGCCCTCGAACGAGGGGGAGCACACATCAAGGGGGAGCATTTATTCCGTTGATTTTACTAGCAACTCTCGACGATGCCTTTTTGATTCTACAAAAAGGGGGAGAAATGACATAAAACTCACTAAATACTTGTTTAAAAATAATTTTACATTTAATGAGTTTAAATTTTGTAATCATCAAAAAGGGGGAGATTGTTGATAGAAATAATGCCTAAAAACATTATTAATATTTTTCACATCTTTACGTTTTGATAATCACAAAATATAAAAACGTTCAATGTAAAATTAAACGTAAACAAGTAATTAGTAGTAAATTTTCATTTCGAAAATTATATCACTTCAAGGTATGAATAAATAAATGCTTAATGCATTTTATGATCAAAGGAAATTTTTATTCAACCTCACACTTTTATAAAATGTTGTAAACATTTTTATAAACATTACAAAACATTTTCTACAATTAAAAGAAATGTTTTATTCAAAATAAACATTTTGGAATTCAAATTTTCTAACCTAAAACGGCTAAAAAAGTTCCAGAAAATCCCCCCTACACAAAAGACAAACTGGGGAGCCCCTAGTCTAGGGCGTCCCCCTTAAATACACGGGCGGCCCCCTTAATTTTAAGTGGACCGCCCACCTATTTATGGGGACCGCCCATAGACTGACGCACCTCTAGTTTGTCGTATAAATATTGGACATTTCCCCACTATTTTCTCACCTTTTGCACTCATTCTTTGTGTTCTAAAACAGCCTACACATCTCACTAAAATCCTTTGATCATTTAATCATAAAGCTTTGTTTCCAAGTGATCCAAGCTCAATTCCTCAAGTGCAAGAGAAGAATACTTCCATCCTCAAGTGAAGAAGTATTACACCTTTGTGTGTTGTTGCAATATTATTGCATCCATATCATAACTTGTAAATCATTTGTATATCTTGTATTTGTGTGTAGTAGCTAGATCTTGGCGATCTTTGTAAGTATAGTTAGATCGTGGTGATCTTACCAAGTAGTGTTAGATAGTTGTGATATAAGTAGTGTGGTGAAGTGAAGTCGCTAAGTTGTGAAGAAGTCTTGAAGTTGTGAAGAAGTCGTGAAGTTGTGAAGTCGTGAACAAGTAGTAAAGTCGTGTTGTGATAGATTGGTTCTAGCTAAGATTAGAACTCGACATTTAGCTTTGTGTCGTAAATCGGTGTAAGCAACGTTGTGTACGGTTTTCTCCGCCATAAGGGAGCTTGTTGACATAGTGAAGAAAACTCTCGAGTTAGGTGCTCGGGGAGTGGAGTAGGGCGAAGAGGTGCTTCGTTACCGAACCACTATAAATCCTCGCGTTGTGGTTTGATTGTTCTTACTCTTATCTCTTGTCTTACATTATTTCCTCATACTATCATATTAATTGTCTAGATAAGTATATTGTTCATATTGTGCAAGTGTTGAATTCACATAAATTCGAATCTAGAATTTTTACAAACACTTTAAAACCTTAAATTAAAAAGCGGTAAACTATTCAACCCCCCTTCTAGTTTTCCACACATACTTTCTACCAACCTCATCAATCTGAACATCGATGGACAAAAGATAACCCATTAACTCAAGTTCATGGAAATCAATCAAAGCTAGTGTAAACACGAAGACAACTTGTAGCAGATCCTGAAATGTGTATGTTCGCGCTCACTGTGAGTACTGTTGAACCGAAAAACATTATGGGGGTAATGGCTAATTCCACATAGATCAAAGCAATACATGATGAGTTTCATCAGTTTGACAGACTAAAACTATGGGAACTCATCGACAAACTCTTTGGCAAGACTGTTATAAAGCTAAAGTGGTTATGGAAAAATAAAAAGGATGAGGATCAAACTGTTATTTGCAACAAAGCACGACTTGTGACTAAGGGATATGCTCAGGAAGAGGGTATTGATTTCAAAGAATCGTTTGCTCCAGTTGCTTGCTTAGAGGTAGTTTGGATTTTCATTGCCTATGCTACACACAAATCTTTACCAGTCTACCAGATGGACATGAAAATGTAATTTCTTAATGGTCTATTGAAGGAGGAGGTTTATGTTGCATAGCCAGATGGGATCGTTGATCTTGCTCATCCAGAAAAAGTTTACCGATTAAGAAAAGTTCTATATGGATTGAAGCAAGCTTCGAGAGCCTGGTATGATGAACTCTAAAATTTCTTAATGTCCAAAGGTTTTACTAAAGGTACAATTGACCCAACTCTATTCACGATAAGATACGGGGAGGACATTCTACTTGTGCAAATTTACGTCAACTATGTAATTTTCGGGTCTACAAACCTAAAATATTCTAAAAAGTTTGAAAAACTCATGCACAGTAGATTTGAGATGTCCTTAATAGGGAAAATGAAATTCTTTTTAGGACTTCAGATCCACCAATCCCCACGATGTATCTTTATCAATCAGGCCAAGTATGCTTAAGAAATACTTAAAAAGCATGGTATGGAAAATTGTTACACCAGTGGTACACCATTGGCTACTAAACCTAAACTGGATGAAAACTTGAGTGGAAAACCCGTAGACCAAACTGATTACCGTAGTAAAATTGGGTCACTCATGTACTTGACATCTAGTAGACCAGACTTAGTGCAAGCAGTATCCTATTTTGTACGTTATCAAGCACGACCAACAGAAAAGCACCTCAAAGAGGTTAAAAGAATCTTTAAATACCTAAAGTGTACCATTAACATGGACCTTGGTATCCAAAAGATTATGGCTTTAAACTAATCGTGTGAAGCATCACGCGGAGAATCGACTCACTAACGGACGTCGTTCCTCATTCAAAAAAAAAACACCCACATCCTACAATAGTTTTTCTTCCTATCTGTTTATTTTTTAAAGAGTAAGAAGACAATTATTGATTTGATAACACTAAACCACATTATTTGTATATTACACAAATAAAAGCCAAGTGATTGTTCACCTGTTGATAGTGGACCATGCATATTTATAGGTTTCGTCCGCGTTTTTGACTTAAAGCACACTAACCCTGATGAAACCCGAAAATCTTTTCAGTGTAAACTTTAGTTAACGGTCCATCTCGTATAGTAAGTCAAGCGCGATTCCGTTCATATCCCCCCTCCAATTTAACATTATTGAGACGCTAAACCTAAAGAACAAATAAACCATAAGAGCTTGAAATTAATTAAATGGCATCTTAGATTTGATGAAAAATCAAAAACCACCCAAGTGTGCATGTAATATGAGAAAGTGACATTGACAAGTTTCCTTCAGCACAAAGATCCCATTGTGCAACTTATTGACACACAGTGATGCATGATCACATGTACACCATTTTGACCAAAACCTGTGAACCAAGATTTTGTTATAAAAACATTTGAACTTGAGATCCAAGCGAATTTGAACCCTTGGGCTATGGAGGGATTTGTTTCGGCCGGCAGCAAGTGCACGACACACGCGATCTGTGTAATATATGGGTCACTTGGATAACACACAAAACCAAGGAGAACCCTAGACCAACCCGCTTGGTCCTAAATATACCGATGCTATAACACAACACACACAGTCATTTACTTCGATTCCATAGAGCTCACCAAACAAAAAAAAATTCATCACTCTTATCCCTTCTCTCTAGCTCATGGCAACAAACACCCTTAATAGGGTTTCTATATCTTTGATTTCTAGCAAGATACAAGTATACCAAGTTCATTTCTAAGGTTTTCTAAGGTGGGTTGAAGTATTGGTTCTTTGATTTAAGGGTTTTTCTCAAGCTCTAAAAGTTAGGGTTTCTAATTTTATTAGTGGGTTTTCAAGATCTAGTAATTTTGGGTATAGATCTTATGTTGTTGCTTCTTGATCTTCATTCTTGTAAGCATTTCTTGATATTTCTTTAATACTTTCCTTTCATTCTTATGAGATCTTGTTCATGCTTAAGAATCCATGTGTTTGTGGTACTTTTTATAAAAAGAAATGAATTTATATTTTGTCATCTTTTATTAAAAAATAGAAGTAATATGTTTATGACTTTGCGATCTTGGTGAGATGAGTTGAAAAGTGGGTTGCAACAATAGAAATAAAGGGATTAGGTTAGTTTTAGGTGTGGTTTGATTGTGGAGTAGTTATGAATAGAGAATAGGCTAGACTAGGCACTATTGTGAAGTTTGGCGTGATTTTTTAAAAGCATTTGTGAAAAACATAGTTGCTGATCCGAAATGGTTTTGAGGTTTTGAGCGACTTAGGAATGTTTTCATTAGGCGTAAAAGTAGTTTTTGGAGAGCTCGTTTTGAATAGATAGTTTTTCATATATCGTATATTAAAATCGGACTTAAAACGGCCAAGTTTTAGCCAAATAAAACTTGAAACATTTTTCGGCAAAACCATTTTGACATAGTGCTGTTTGGAATATAAAATGATGTTTTTGGACATTTTTGGACTTTCTAAACATTGGCGAAACATTTAAAAACATGAGGTTATTGATTAGAAACATTTGAATGTCATAAAATATGTAAATGATTTCGGGATTGATAAATGAGGTAGGATTCCAAAAATAGTAACTTTTATTATGTTTTAGCGAAGCGGACATAGAAGTTAAGCAATTTAGACTAGTTAATGCGTTTTGAAAATATGAAAACTTAACAAATATAGGGGATGGTATTAACGTTTTGAAACTAAAAATTTTCCTAAAAGGAAATTTTCTATAAATGGTAACTTTTAGAAAAGGGTCGGGATTCAACGAAGAAGGTTATAATTTCACTAAGTCATTTTGATAAATAAAACCAAAACACAAACACACATGGATGTCTTTCTATATTAAACGTTTCGTGCTATATTTAGTATACTTTTCGTTTTCCCAAGACGCGTTATTTATCTAGATCGCGGCTAGATTTCTATATCATCTTTCATTTACGTGATTTACCGCTCGCTCATCTTGCTAAGGTGAGTTCATATCCCCACGTTTTTACTACTTTGCTTTACTTTTTAGGGTGAGAAACATTGCTTGCTTTGAAACATTGGACACAAATGCTTTACGTTTTCCCAATCTTGTTTACGTGTTGCTTAAGTAAATGTTGAAACTTGTATGCCCGAGTTATCATGAACCGTTAGATACTTAAGTATTGTGCTTAAGTAAATGTTAAAACTTGTATGCCAACTCTCACCTAAATAATTCTACCACTAGCTTAAGTACTGTGCTTAATTCATGTATGTATTCAACTGTTTCGGTTGGTGACGGTCATTCTATACCCGTCACTAATACCGGCCATAGCATTTTACCTACTCCTTTAAAGTCTTTGCGTCTAAATAATGTCCTTATCACTCCTCACATTGTCAAAAATTTAATTTCCGTTCGTCAATTTGTTCGAGATAATGATTGTACTATTGAATTTTACTCATTTGGTTTTTCTGTTAAGGACTCCATGACGCGACGGGTACTCCTCCTATGTGATAGCACCGGGGATCTCTATCCTGTTACAGCTCCTTCTCCCATTCCACATGCGTTTCTTGTTAGTCAACATGCGTGGCACCAGCGTCTTGGACACCCAGTAAGTGACGTGTTGCGTCGTCTAGTGTCTAAGTCGTCTAGTGTCTAATAATGTCATTTCATGTAATAAAGAGAAGCATCCCGTTCTATGCCATGCTTGTCAGCTTGGTAAGCATATGAGGCTTCCGTTTTTCAGTTCTAATACTATTGTTTCTTCCTGTTTTGATATAATCATCGTGGCTATAGGTGTCTTGACTTAACCACTAATAAAATCATTATATCTCTCCATGTCACCTTTGATGAAACTATTTTCCCATACGGTTCCACTCCATCTACCACGGTACCGTCCTACACATTTCTAGATGAACCCGATATTAACCCACCTTCTGTTTCCGTTTCCACCTTCCAACCTACTGTTCACGAACCTACTACACCTCCCACTAGTCTGACTCATTCGGCCCAATCCCCCATCCCCCTTATTATTGATGAGTCGACCCATACACCCATAACTTTAAATTCGGCCTAATCAACTGACCACGCAGCCCCTTCATCACCAAATTCAGCCCAACACGCACCTACTATTATACCGGACCCCCCGTTAACCCAAACCCTGATTCGGTTCACCACATGGTTACTTGTTCTCGTATCGAGACTAATCGTCCTGTTGAGCGTCTTACTTTGCACGTGTCTTCGATCTCCCCTATACCCAGATCCTATCGTGAAGCATTTAATGATGTCAATTGGCACTCTGCTATTCAAGATGAATATAATGCACTAATTAAAAACAGTACTTGGACTCTTATTCCTCGACCACTGGATGTCAATGTTGTCCGGTGTATGTGGCTTTTTCGTCACAAGTATTTAGCCGATGGTACGCTTAGTCGCTACAAGGCTCGATTGGTAGCTAATGGTAACACTCAATTAGATGTTGATGAGGCTTTTAGCCTGGTTGTTAAACCCGAGACCATCTGTATGGTTCTTAGTTTGGCTGCTTCTCGACATTGGTCGGTTCATCAGCTGGATGTCAAAAATGCTTTTTTACATAGGGACTTATTTGAGACTGTTTACATGCATCAGCCTCTCGATTTTCGGGACTCTACTCATCCTGATTATGTGTGCTTACTTCAGCGCTCCTTTTATGGGCTCAAGCAGGCCTCTCGCGCTTGGTTTCAGCGATTTGAATCTTATATTACCAGGGTGGGGTTTCATCACAGTCGTTGTGACAGTTCTTTATTTATCTTTCACCAAGGGAAGGATACTGCTTATTTGTTGTTATATGTAGATGATATTGTGCTTACAGCCTCTTCCTTAGATTTGTTGCATCGGATTATTAGTTCCTTGCATCAGGAGTTTGCTATGACTGATTTGGGTTCTTTCAATTATTTCTTGGGCATATCCGTTACACGGGATTCTTTGGGAATGTTTTTATCTTAGAAGAAGTATACAGTTGAGATTCTTGAGCGTGCTAGTATGGTTCATTGCAATCCCAGTCGGACTCCTGTTGATACTAAGTCCAAGTTGGGTACTACAGGTGATGTGGTTTCCAATCCGACACTTTATCGAAGTCTTGCAGGTTCTCTGCAGTATCTTACTTTTACTAGACCCGATATTTCTTATGTTGTTCAGCAGGTTTGTCTTCATATGCATGATCCTCGGGAGCCTCATTTTTCTGCTCTTAAACGGATCTTGCGTTATGTTCTCGGTTCTTTGGATTATGGTTTGCAGTTATTCTCCTCTTCTACCACTGACTTGGTGGCTTATTCAGATGTATATTGGGTTGGTTGTCCTACTACTAGACGATCGACTTCAGGTTACTGTGTCTTTCTTGGCAACAATCTTCTCTCCTGCTAAGCGTCAACCGATGCTTTCTCGTTCCAGTGCCGAGGCAGAGTATCGTGGTGTTGCAAATGCTGTTGCTGAGACCTGTTGGTTACACAACCTATTGCGTGAGTTACATACTCCGTTGTCTTCCGCTATGCTTGTCTACTGTGATAATGTCAGTGTTGTTTATTCATCTTCTAATCCGGTTCAGCATCAGCGTACGAAGCATATTGAGATTGATATTCACTTTGTTCGTGATTTGGTTTCTACTGGTCAGGTTCGGGTTCTTCATGTTCCTTCTCACTGTCAGTATGCAAATATCTTCACTAGAGGCTTGCCAACCGCTTTGTTTGAGGAATTTCGTTCCAGTTTGAGTGTCCGGTGTCCTCCCGCTTAAACTGAGGGGGAGTGTTAGCCAATCAATTTGTGATTACATATTGAGATTGATTTTCACTTTGTTCGTTGTGGTCGGTTTCATATGGTCAGGTTTTATCGGGCTTTTCATGTTCCTTCTCACTGTCAGTATGCAAATATCTTCACTAGAGGCTTGCCAACCGCTTTGTTTGAGGAATTTCGTTCCAGTTTGAGTGTCTGGTGTCCTCCCGCTCAAACTGAGGGGGAGTGTTAGCCAATCAATTTGTAATTATTCACTTGATTTGTAATTATCCACTTGATTTGTAATTATCCTCATGATTAGTTGCACATTTAATATGATTGGCTAGTGATTAGGATGTTAAGTGGGTAATCAATATTTACCCAAAATAGCTTGTATATGAGCCTTATATATTTCAGTTCTCCTTGTAATGCTCAGATACAAAACACAATCAATAAACGTCTTTACCAATTTACAACTTATCCAGTATCCACATAAGTTCCCTTTTTCTTAGTTTTTTGGCTCATTATTTTGATGTCTTATGACCTAAATCTTTTGCTTGATAAGTTTAGTTCTTTTATCTAATTGTATTATCAAAAAAATCTAACAAGATGCTAGCGGATATAATGACATACACCAAAGAAACAACAAAAAGTGAAACCCGAAACATGACCCTAAGCCTAAAATCAAACATGAAAAAAATAACAGCTAAAAACTCAAAATTACCAATAAAACAAAGGGTTAATAACATCTGATAGAAAGGTCAAATGTTCACGTATTAAATATAAACTATATAAAATGTCACAGTACCCATCAAACTTTTAAATTTTAGTTCATTTTCATACTTTTGTTTGTCGTGACCGGCAACCGGTTACACCTGTTAAATTGAATACATAGATTTTTATTTTTTATTTTAAGTTAATTACGTGAAGTTAGGTGTTTTTAAAATACCCATCAAACTTTGTCAAATGTTTCAAAATAACCATCAAATTTCACTTATTAGACATGAGCCTAATCTAACTTCGATACTACGTACATTTGTCGGCTGCCATGAATTTTGGAGGTAAAAAATAGATTTTTGATCATATGAACCTAAAATAAACAAAGTTTGATGTGTATTGTGTTATTTTATAGAGTTCATATATTACAATGGGACATTTGAGAGAATTCACTGTATCAGATGCCATTAACCCTAAAACTAACTACAAACTTGGCAAAACAACAAAAGACTCTACAAATACAATACAAAATATATACATGCAAATTCTTCAATGTAACAACTATCGTGTTCAGACTTCAGAGTTTAAATTATCTATTACTTGAGTATTTTATTATTTTGCGAATATTCAATTTTTCATGAAATGGGGAAGTTACCACGCGTATAACTGAAAAGCATCACTGGACGCGTTTTGGCCTTTAAATAAGCATAGTCTCTTTACGACTAGCACGTTTCGACTTAGTGGATATATTTTAGTTTAGTTATATTTTTATTTTATACGTCGTGCGTTTTTAGTTTTTACAGTTACGTAAATGTTAACTAGTCCATTTTTACTTGCACATGCATGCATCATACCTTAAAAATATATAGATCCTTCTTGCATAAGGAATTCGAATGTTGATCAAAATTTTCCCTTCCTTGGTCCTTGGTTTCGTCCGCACACCCTCAAGCCCAACACCATCCTATTTTTTTAGCAACTTGGTTCCCTTGGTACACATGGTCTAGTCCTTTTGGTCTTGCCAACTTTGGATGCCTTTCATTTATGCAAGCATAAATAGACTCCATACTCTTCATCTCTTTCATTCATTTGCTTCTCTCACAAAAACACACACACGCAAAATATTTTTTCTTCTTCTTCTTCCATTTTCTTCTTGTTCGATGCCACCAATCAAACAAACACACCTTTGTGTTTTGTTTTTCCATCTTCACAAATATTGTTGATTAGTTTCTAGTGATTCTTGGTTATTGTTTTTGGGTTATTCAAGATTTTATTTGGGTTATATTCGAGTTCATTTTGGGTCAAGATTCTTCATCTTTTCATCACTTTTCTTACACTTTGTAAGCTATATTCATCATCTATTCTTTTCATACACTTTTATTCATGTGAATATTTTGGGTACTTTTAAAATGGCATCACCCGTGTTTGCGAAAACGATTTTTACAAGAAACTAACAAGATGAAAGTAGTTGTACAACTTATTTGGGTTGCGATTTCTTCTTAATTTTTTGTTGTACTTTTATGGTTATATTACGATTAAGAGTGTTAAAAATACATTATAAGTGGTTAAAAGTGGTTTATGATGAGTTTGTAACAATCGGTGGAAGGGATTTGGTAGAGTTGAAGTTGTTGAGTGTTGGTAACAATCGGTGGAAGGGATTTAGGTTAGTTTGTGAACTTGTGATGTCCGCTGCTAAAATATGGTGTAGTTTTATGTATAAATACTTGTTGTCCAGAGTTTTAAAAAAGTAAAACGAGTCGTTAAAAACACTTTAAAAAGTCGAGAGTCTAAAAATATATTAGTACACTTACATATGAACGTGTGGATATAAAGAATGCTAAAAATAGACTTAAAACGAGTGAGTTATGACTAAATGAAGTTCAGACGAAACTATTATTTTCTAGCTTAAAACTGTTTTCGACACAATCTGTTCCGTTTACATTTTCGGGTTTTCGTCCCATTTCGATTCCGAGGGTAAAACTTATTGAAGAAAACTTGTAGAACGAGATTTTCCTTGAAACGAAGCTTTTGACCATTCCGTGAATCTTTATAACGAAGGAGTTATACCCTCTTGAAAACTAACTGGAATTTTATAAAAATAATATGAGCTGTTTGGAAATTAAAATAAGGTTTTTGAGCATTTTCAAGTCCGAACGAGCTATAAAGTCCTTAACAAATATTATAGTATCTCTTATATATTTTCTATGTGCGCCGAAAATCTTCTAAAAGTATTATTAATAAGAGAGATAGGATTTATTAAAGTTAGTGACATAAAAAATACTAATAAAAAATTTATGACGGATAAATTTTGGTAACAAGACTATGGTAAGAATACTTAACGCGTTTTAGGCGAAATATAAAATTAAACGGAAATATTTATAAAACGGATATTGTGCGGGAGTACTTAAGATTAATAAGTAGCACTTTGTTTAAATGTCGAAACTTAATAAAATAGTAGTTTTGGTTTAACGTCGAAACTTAATATAAATAATAACTTTCGTTGTGTGTCGAGACTTGATGTAAACAAAATAACTTTTACGAGTACACATTTTGACTTACTTAACTGAAACGCAAACACGTACGGGTGATGAGAATGTTATAAAATTCGCATGTGCATCATTCACTATTGATTGCTTGGATCTAAAGCAATATACTATAACTAGGTCGCGATAGGACACTCGGGCTCATCTTTCATTTGTTGATCTATTTCGATTCACCACTTCGCTTAGTTGAGTCCTCGTAGCCCCTCTTTTACTTATGTTTTTCTAGGGAGAAAATGATACTCAAACGTTATTTTAAAATGTTTTGTGTTGTGCTAAACGATTCTTTTGGACATTATGTAAGTTTATATTGCTATATGTGTGATTGTACTTTATTGTAGAAGTAAATTATCTCGGAAAGAGACGCCCATCATTCTAGGTAGGGTACCCATTATATCTTTGGGAGGATACACCCACGTTATTGAGTTATGTTGTTGAGTTATATTATTGAGTTATATTGTGTGAATTATATTATGTGGTTTGTTATTCTGTGACGATACTGAATGCCATATATGCATGTCTTCTCGCTATTGTCCTACTTAAACTATATGCGTAGCAAATGAGTTTACAACTTAAACCTACGAGCTCACCAACATTATATTTACCTTTTCGAGTATTCATTTTCAGGTAATCAAGTATTATGCCTAAGGAGGAATAAAGCCTTCTTGCATTGCTTAGAGAGACTTAGGATGTAGCCCTTTCGGGTTACTCACCCCTCGTGGCATTGCATTAGTCTTTGGATTATTTGTTTATTTGTACTTGCCTCGGGTTGTGGGATTGCTATGTCTATGTGACTATATTGTCGTGGTACTGACTATCCACGATATAAGTCTCCGCTTGTGTCGGGAGTCGTCATGACACTTTTATGTAAATCTTTCATTTAGTGAATTCTCTATTGTATTATATCAATGTGCTATGACGATCCTCTCTGTTATATCTCGTGTTTCCCGCTTAGACGAGGTGTGACATTCAACACAAGACAGTTTTTGTACTAGAATAAGGAAAGGAAACTTAGGTGGTGTTTAGTTGTAGAAAATTTTCCATGTTTTTCCGTTTCTAAATTTCTAGAGAAGAGAATGGCTTTTCTTCTCTAGAGAAGTGTTGAAAATTTTGAAAACATGTTTAGATAGAGTTGTATTTTTCCTTTCTGAAAATAAAAAAAAATGTTTAGATGAAACAATTCTCAATCATTTTTTTCTCATAGTCAATTGTTTTCCATATTAACTCTTTGTTTTTCCATTATTATGATGCATACAAGCATAAGGCGGATCAATAAGTTTAACCCAATCCACTCCGACCCGACCGGAACCATTTTACCCATCCTAACCCATTTAGAAAGAAAAAAACACTTACAAACTAAACCCCGTACAAAATCACAACATATAGTCTCAAAATACGAGATCGATCAGGTTTGTACAAAAAATTATTAGGTATCAAGCATGTGGTCCTTGGGTATCGTAGGTGCACGACGACTAAGATGGGCTCAACGAAGTATTTTGGTGGTTCTTAAATATGAAACATGAACCAACACCAAAAGAGCTTTAGCTCAATTGGTACCCACCTACGAAAAACCAATGGGCCTATCGGAGAGATTTTATGGATAAAAGGTTAAGGGTTCGAGTCTCGGCTCCTACCTACTCCAGTTGGTGCCCCCACTGGGCCAAGAGAGTTGCCAGAGCTTTTACTTGTAGGGTGGACAATGGCTGGTGCCAAAAGGCACCCGGGGCCAGGGTGTTCCCACCAATTCATACCTTTTTTGTGGATGAAACATGAACCAACTTCATATTATTTAAAGTAAATTGCAAAAATGGTCCTTGTGGTTTGGCCAAATTGCAGATTTGGTCTGTCGAATTTTAAAATTGCAAAAACAGTCCGTATTTTGAAGGTTTGGTTCCACTTTTAGTCCTTGGTCGACCTAAAATGACCAAAATACCCCTCTATTCTTTTATAAAAAACGGCTGTAATAATTGTCAAAAATATATGGATCTATAAAAAAAGATGAAAAAAAATATGAGGCACTAAAAGAAAAGCTTTACAAAACCAATATTTGGAGATGAGATGAGAGTGTTTTTGTTTGGTGTGTGTGTGAGAGAGGGTAAAAGTATATGTTTGTGTGTTTATGTTTATGAGGGACAAAGAGCGGGGCGGAGCTAGTAGGGTGACTAGTAGGTGCTAAGCCACCCTTAATCAACTTACTTCGTACATTACTTACGTATATTACAGGTCGCTTTTCTACTAGTTTTTTACATTCGGCCCCCCTTATCACTATGACTTTTTGAGTTAAACATGGTCTCTCCCTTTACTAAAAATCCTGACTCCGCCCCTGACAAAGAGAAGAGAGGATATTTAAGTCTCTAATTCCGCACAACAAAGAAAGTGTTGTTTGCATTGCATTTTGTATTGACTATTGGTTATTTTTATTTGGAGATGTGTGTCTAATAAACTGTTGGTATTATCATTTAGGCACAAGTTTAGTACTCCGTAATACTTTTTGTTTGCTCGTATTTTACGAACACAAGGCATCTTAATCATTTTCTTTTTGTTTGCTCGTGATGTAGAAGTATAAATTTAACATGTTTCTTGTGTAGCTCCTGTCAAAAAATCCACCCTGAACTCGTTTAAGCCTACTCGAGTCAACCCGAATTTTAAATATGGTCAGTTATCGGTTTGAAAATATTTGGCTAGCTCGGGTTCTGATCGATCTTATCGACCTAAATAAAGGTTTTTTTTCAATAAAAAGGTTATCTATGTAAACTTATGAAATTAAACAATTTTGTTAATCAAATTACTCATATTCAGGTTGACATGAACTCAATTAACCCAAAATCTTAATAGGGTCGGGTTTTGGTCAATTCGAGTTGAGGCTAAGTAAAGTATACGAACCCGACTAACACCCCTACGTGTGATATAATGACGTTGAATGATCTGAATATAAGATGTTATAATGCATAAGTGTTTAATAGAAGGTATATATTACCTTAATTTTAAATACAAATAATACTTAATTTTGCAAAGAGCTTTTAGAGCACAAGGTACGGTGGCTGATGGCTTGAGCCATCGGCGAAAACGCCAGCCCACGGCGCGAGAACCACACCGTGGGTGGCGTTTTCACCTCTCGCGCCGCCACCAAGAGCCAAGATGGTGGGCGAAAACGCGACGTGAAACGCGAGACGATGTACCATGTCTCGCGTTTTCGCATTTCGCGTTTACGCGTTATGGAAAAGTTCTCCATAACACAAAATAATGTGGTGTTAACCAAGGAGACACTTTTTGGTGTTATGGGAGTTTTTGGTGTTGTGGAGAAAAAAACAAAGTTTTTGCCATGGCTTGAGCCATGGCTTGAAACCATACGTAGTGCTCTTAAATTAAAAGAAGTGTCAAGTGTGTCGTATGGACGCAAAAAGTAATTAATTTTTTGTGACTTCTTAGTCCATTTGCTTATTGATTTACAATTTTGTGAATAGTTCTATCTATCATGTTACTTTATAATTTTGTGGATTGCTCCAAATTTGAGGTTTTGAAGTGGTTAAATAGCTTTCTTCTTTCATGTTTAACTATGTTCGTTCAAGTTTAACGGTTCTGGGTGATAATAATTCATGCATCAATATGAAGTATGAAAATTTGTGGGATGAGATTAGGGTACATGTAACCTTATAAACCCAAACCGCAACCTAATAGACCCTGTACCATATAGGGTCAGGTTGCGGAATATTATTTTAAATTATAAAAACCCCTGTATGGAATAAATTCGTTTTTGGTCCACCTTTCCGTTTACTTGAACAATCATAAAACTTCCTTTCTATACGCATAAATTTGGATGCAACTTATTATTTCTTTGTTTTTCTTTTTCCATCAATTTTCTTCCGCAACTTTCCACATACTAGGCATCTATAGACACCATCTTGGTGATTACCATGTTTCTTCTTTTTGAAATCTACTTTGCTTTATTTTCTTAAAAAAAAGTTGTTTTGTCACACCCTCATTTACATTTTCCTCCAAAGACACAACAACTTGTTAGAGATTTGGGGTGTGTGTGCGATAATGTGATAATCCTGGATATCTTCTAGAATCGTGTAAGAATTCCACTTTCCGACATATAGTAGTAAGTAAGCTGTGTCTGGCCCCTTGTGAAAGATGAAAAGAGACGAGACGGTTTTGCTGTGATAGAAGCCGGCTCGAATAGCATAGCTGGAAAATCGTTGAAACCAAGCTCGAGGGGCCTGCTTAAGGCCATAAAGCGACTTTTGCAGAAGACAAACATATTCAGAATGAGTTGAATCAATAAATCCTGGTGGTTGGTGCATGTAAACTGTCTCTGTAAGATGGCCGTGAAGAATTGCATTTTTTACGTCTAACTGATGAATAGGCCACTGTCGAGAAACTGCAAGGTAGTAACGTCGTCCGATGTGTGCAGGTTTGTCAAGTTGGGGCATAAATGTCTCATCGCAGTCGATGCCTTGTTGTTGACTACGACCATATGCAACTAGTCGGGATTTGTACCGACTTAAGGACCCGTCAGCATTATATTTGTGTTTGTATAACCACATTGGAGCGAAACAATGTTGACATTTTCGTAGGCGAGGAACATACCACCCAAGTGTTTTATAGTCGTGAGAGCTTTATATTGTCACACATTAGCCTGTTTCAGTTAGGATTCGTGGGCAGGAAAGGAGACTTAGGGATGGGGGATGAGGTGGTAACATGTAAGTTGTATTTGGGGTTAGCTTTTTCACAATCTTCAACTTCTAGCGCGTTTTCATTGGTGTTATCTATTTTCTGTGACCACTAGGGTGTTGCGAGTGGTGGGGTGAGTTGGGGGTGGTGGTAGGCGCGGTGTTGTTTGCGGTGATGGTGTTGGTAGAGGAGTTGGAGGTGTTGATTGTGGAGTTATTTGTGGATTTGTTTGTGGGGTTGTTTGTGGTGGTGTTTGTTGAGGAGAAGTAGGTGTGGTAAGTAGACGAAGTGCAATGGGGGAGGTGTTTAGATTATCATCTAAACATTTGTATGAAGGAGGTTTAGTTGGAGTATGGGCCGAAGGGAGACAGTTGTGTAAAATTTGCAATGACGTAAGAAGAGTAATGATAATTTTGTTGGTGTTTAGGTCAAGGTACCGATATCTGCGATGATTGTAAGGGTACCCGAGAAAGATAGATGGTGTGGTACGTAGGGCAAGTTTGTGCGGTGGAAAGGTGTTAAAGGTACAAAGACATACCAAACGTGGTAGGGGGTGTAAGAGGGTGGTTTGTTAAATAATTTTGTGTAAGGGATGTCATTGTTAGATAGGGGGGGATTTTTAATGTAAGTATGCAGTAGTTGAGTAGTGCTTCGAACCCAATACTCGGAGGAAGACTGGGCGTGAATCTTTTTTTTGTTTTTGCTTCTCTTTGCTCTGCTTGCTTGTTTTTCTCTTCGCTTGTCTTTTCATTTTGATCTTTGCTTATCTTTGTTTGCCGTTTTGTCTTTTTTTTTTTTTTCAATTGGTGCTTTGATCCTGATCTTTTTTCTTTTTTCTTTCTTTTTTTTGTCTTTTTTGAATCTTTGATGCCTTTGAATCTGCTTCCTTTTTTGAAAGAGTTTAGAGAACGTACTCGTTATTGATAGTACGAATCATGGCGTTCAGATTTGCCATTTTGTTTAGTGTGCGTGTAGCATGAGAACTCGAATGATTGAATTCCTTTGCTAGTTGCAGAAATAATTCTATGGAGGCGTTTGTTGTCAAATTCTCACCATGATCACATTGAAAAGCTTTGATTTCATAGTTGAATTGGGTCTTTACAAAGGCACGAAAGTGTAGGAGTTTTGACTGCGCATCAGATTTTCTGTGAAGTGGGTAGACCCATAAAGAATGTGAATAGTGATCTAAGAAAATGACATAATATTTATATCACTCATGCTAGAGACAGGAGAAGTCCAGAAAGGTCTGAGTGTTAATGTCAAAGGGGTGAAGTGGCAATAGTGGTTAGATCGTTAGGAGGGCAATTTTTCGTTTGTGTGCCTAACTGGCAAGGCACGACACAAGTGTTGGTGTTTTGGTTATGATAAGACACAAGACAACGTGATGACAGGGTTTGAATTTCATTGTCACCGGGGTGACTAGACGTTGATGCCAAGGGAAATGATTATTAGTAAGAGGGTAAAGGCTTAAGGCCTGAACGTGTAAGGGGGTATAGATCACCGTGCTGTCACATCGAATGAGGGTTTGGCGGGTCGGGTATGATAATCTCGTACAGTGAAACCATAGGGATCAAAATCAATGGAGCATTTATTATCAGTGGTGAATTTTCGTACAGAAACAAGATTTTTAATTATATTGGGCGTGACAAGAACATTTTTAAGGTGGAGTAGGCGATATGGATTAGGGATTTGTAGATGTCCAGAGTGGGTGACAGGTATAAATGATCCATTTCCGACAATAACTGAATTAAAATTACGATTAAGAGAAGAGGTTTGAAGGTTACCGGTGTGAGATGAAAGGTGAGAGGTTGCTCCGGTATCCATATACCATTGCTGATCATGAGAAGCCATAAGAACAATTTTTTTTTCGATGAACAGTACATGTCTATGAATAGTATCCGCCGATGAACAGTACCGATGAACAGTACCGTCGATGAATAGTGCCACGATGAACAGTAACTTTTTATTTATTTTTTTGACGGGAGGGAGAGGTGAGGAGCGTGTTATGAGAGAAAAGAAAGGAGAAGATTACGGGAAGATTGATATTAGGCTCTGATTACCATAAATGATATTGATTTGGTTGATTGATTGCTTGATTCTTATTGATAACAATGAACCTATATATAGGATACAAGGAAACATTCTAGAATATGGGTTGCTCTAGAAGCTATACAAACTGGGCTCGGGCCAATGGGTCGATTACACTAAATATACAATATAAATATGTGCTCTAATAGTTATAATGCATAAGTGTTTAATAGAAGGTATATATTAGCTTAATTTTAAATACAAATAATACTTAATTTTGCAAAGACCTTTTAGATTAAAAGAAGTGTCAAGTGTGTCGTATGTAAATCAATTGCCCATTGGACGCAAAAAGTAATTAATTTTTTGTGACTTCTTAGTCCATTTGCTTATTGATTTACAATTTTGTGAATAGTCGTATCTATCATGTTACTTTATAATTTTGTGGATTGCCCCAAATTTGAGGTTTTGAAGTGGTTAAATAGCTTTGTTCTTTCATGTTTAACTATGTTCGTTCAAGTTTAACGGTATGAAAATTTGTGGGATGAGATTAGGGTACATGTAACCTTATAAACCCAAACCGCAACCTAATAGACCCGATACCATATAGGGTCAGGTTGCGGAATATTATTTTAAATTTTCAAAACCCCTGTATGGAATAAATTCGTTTTTGGTCCACCTTTTCGTTTACTTGAACAATCATAAAACTTCCTTTCTATACGCATAAATTTGGATGCAACTTATTATTTCTTTGTTTTTCTTTTTTCATCAATTTTCTTCCTCAACTTTTCACATACTAGGCATCTATACACACCATCTTGGTGATTACCATGTTTCTTCGTTTTGAAATCTACTTTGCTTTATTTTCTTAAAAAAAAGTTGTTTTGTCACACCCTCATTTACATTTTCCTCCAAAGACACAACAACTTTTTCTCTAACACTTCGACTTTGGAGAAGTACATCTAGTTTGGCATCATTCTTTGCAACGTCCCTTTCTTGTCTTGAATGTTCAAAACTTGTAGTAGTTGTGGTAATGACGGTAGAAATGCATCACTTAGCCATAGCAAAACAATAGTACAGACTTACATAAGTACTACACTACTATTTGAGTGAAAATGGTGTAGTTATGTCTTTATGAAAATATATTGTGACATGATATTTTGTTTGATCATCTCAAAGTAAATAAATACGATCACGAAAATCACACATTTACAACTTTATAATTTTATACACTAATTATTATTCCATCCGTCTCAAATTAATAGTCCCTCTTTTCATTTTGGGTTGTCCCAAAATTATTGTCCCCTTTCAAATATAGTTGTGAGTAATGTAGCAAGTTTATCATATTGCCCTTAATGATATTAGAAATTACAAATTGTATTCAAAGCTTTAATTAATTCCATAAGGGTAAAACTGCCATTCTGTAAAAAAAAGTAAGAGAGAGAATGCAGTAATGATTATGTTTTCTTAAACTATGTGTTTTTTGTCGGAGGACAATTAATTTGAGACAGAGGGAGTAAAAATCATATAACATAGTACAAGCTAGATGTAAAGTGCTATTAAGATATTATAAAAAACTAAAAGAAAAATAAAGTAGCCTTGAAAATAGCTATAAGCTACAAATATTCAAAGCGTCCAAAATCAAAATCTTCGTTTTATTACAATGTATTTCTATGTTGTAGTTATATATACGATGGAGAAACACGCGAGTGTGTGTGGATCTTTGTAAAAGGTTGTATAAGTTTGTTTGTGGTTCTCTAGGTGATATAGATATAAAATGGGGGTTTTACTCTCATGTGCAAGGCACATGATCGGTGTTAACGATCAAACTCGTCAAAGGACCGTGGGTGTTAAGTGTTTTTGTGCGAACGGTTAAGAGTCAGAAAAAAGTAAAAGGACGAAATACCCAAGTCAACGCAAACCACAAGAACTATCCGTGTAATTTACTCTTCAGTTTTTTTGGAAGCTCGTGATATTGATGTCTCCGACACCTAAATCTTTTGCTTGATAATTTTAGTTCTTTTATCTATCCGTTTATTAGAAAAAGCTAACAAGATGCTAACGGATATAATGTCATGCACCAAGCAACAATGAAAAGTGAAACCCGGAACATGACCCCAAACACCTAAAACAAAACACGAAAAAATAACAGCTAAAACACCATAAGACCTCCATGAATACAAAAATTAACCATAAACCTAAGAACCAACTAGGCAAGAACAAAAAAATACAGCACAAAATCTATGCTTGCAAATCTTTCGACACAAGATGGCTTTCGTATTCGAATAAAAAAAAGAACATAATTACTCAAGTGAACCTTGTTTATAACAAAATAATCCTGTAAATATGTATGGTTTCTAGTCTCTAGAAATATCTTGCAAACTCGAATTTATTTTCTACACTATGAATTCTAACTAAACATTACATCATTAACGCTGCGGCTTAATTACGAATACGCGCGGCTGTCATATAATTATCTGCTGGTTAGCTAATTTCAAACACATAAGCATTCTCATAAGTGTCACTAAGCACACTGGCATCATTGGTTAATTACAGGGTTTGGACTTCTAGGTTTTGGTACATTTTTTTTTTCTAGAAAAAAATCTGGAAATTGACTAAAAAGTAGCAATATGTTGCAAAAATGCATGTCCTTTTGGCGATGATATGTCATCGCCAAAAGCCTTGGTGGGCCCAGTTAGTATTCACGAATAAATAATTTAATAATTCAATTAATTAATTAATTAATTAGTATAATTATCAAATTAATTGACGATAGGTTGTGGCGAGAACGTGTCCTTGCCAAATGTTTGGGGGTCCAATTGGAAAACTTTGAGTGAAAAATCATGTGGGTCCCACACCGCCGTCGGTAAAAGACAAAGTGCGTCCTCGCTAAAGACTTTAACGACGAGATTGTAGCGAGGAGCTCTTGGCGATGACATGTCTTCGCCAAACATTTTCAGCGAGGACATGTCTTCACCAAAAGCCCCAAAAGAGTCATCCGAGTGGGGCCGATTGGTGCAACGATTCAAGAAGATAAGTATCATCACGAGTGAAGTACAGTGATGCATGATTTAAATATCAACATCGCACAACAATAGTGACTACAATGTGGAAAACAAGGATGTGATGAAACGATGATTTTGAAAGCATTTTTTTAACTAGACGATGGAATTGAAGATCATGTTGCTATGGATGTAGTATTACATTTGCAGCCATGACCCATCAACCCTAGCTAGCATTTTTTTTGAACGGCTGATAATATATTGAAAAAATGAGTCTAGCAATGAGCCTAGCAATGAGCTAGAAACTTAAAAGTACATATGAATTACAAAAAATAAAAGCATAACGAAGCAACCCGGGACTTTAACTGCGAGGGAAACTAAAGGGATGAAAAAACTTTTGAAACGGAGGCCGAACATTTGGTTTTCACTCCGCCAAAAGAAAAACCACCCACCACGGAGGCCGAGCCACCAGTTTTCACTCCGAGGTGGTTTTTGAAGAAACGCCAAACAAGCCCCGAGGAAGAAGGCGAGACAAGAAAGCTAAAACAAAGCATTCAACCATTGTCTAAACACGCGGTCATTAGAGGGGACTTCAGCCAATCCGTCCAGGATAAAATCAAATTGCCTCTGTTATGGAGCCAAGAAAACAAAGTAGAACGAACAAAATCAAAAATATCACTTTTTCTCAACGGTTAAGAGTTAAAAGTAACACTATTTTGGAATCTCCAAAGCCACCAAAGAACCGAGGTAGAAATTATGAAAACCTGTGTTTCTTTTCTTTAGGAGCATGCCAAGAGGTTAACCAATCTTTAAATGCCTCAAAGGATAAAGCTTGGACAAAGGGGATTTCACACCATCTATACACGAGCTTCCATAAATCAGAAGCAATAATGCATTCAAAGAAAATTTGATTGGCAGATTCAACGTTAGCATTGCAATAGGAACAAGAAATAGCCGGAATATCCATTCCACGAAAAGAGATATTCAACCTGTGAGGAAGACGATCCAATAACAATCTCCACGTAAAAATATTAACCTTGCGGGGAATGATTTTGTCCCAAGAAGTAGAAGGAAGAGAAGGAAGAGTCTTTTGGTAAATAATATTATGAGCATCCTTTACCGTGAAAGTACCATTTGGGCAAAGATTCCAAACACATGTGTCTTTGCTAGCAACAATATTGAGTTGGCCAATCTCATTCAGCATGTCGCGAAAAAAGCAAGATTTCGAACACCAATATTGGTCCTAGACCAATTCCAATGCCATTGACCATTAATGATACGGTCGGTGATGAGACAATCTTTGTCTAGATCAAGACGGTAAAGACGATTGTACCTGATGGAGAGAGGGGCCTCGCTAACCCATATATCTTTACAAAAACAAATACGAGTTCCACAACCAGCATTAAAACGAAAAGAATTATTCAAAATGATACCTTTCGAGTGAAGGAAGTTTGAGGATCCAACAATGTTAGCCCATGTACCTTGGAAACTGCAGCCATTATTATCAAAACCACCTTCATGACCATGAAAAGCTTTAACGACTTTAACCCATAGATCATTTGGAGAAGTGAACAACCTCCAGCGCCATTTTTAGAGAAGAGCAAGGTTAAAAGCTTTAAGACTACCAATGTTTAAACCTCCATTACCATAAGAATTTAAGATAATAGAGCACTTGACCAATGCCATTTTCTTGCCATCTTGATTACCTCCCCAAAAGAAGTTAGACCGAATTCTTACCAAATCATTGGGAACCGATTCAGGGGCTCTAAAAATTAATAGATAATAGATGCCGAGACTTCCTAACACAGACTTGATAAGGGTCAAACGACCCCCTATAGAAAGGAGACTGGCTTTCCAAGTTGAGAGTCTTGAGCGGAAACGATCAATTAACATCTTCCAGCTGGCAATGGATTTCATGTTGGAGCCAATAAGAAGACCAAGATAATTAAAAGGGATATTACCTGCAATACATCCCGCATTACTAGCCATATTATAAACCTCATCCTCATTAACCCCAATACCGT
This sequence comes from Tanacetum coccineum, assembly GCA_026074375.1. Taxonomy (NCBI): domain Eukaryota; kingdom Viridiplantae; phylum Streptophyta; class Magnoliopsida; order Asterales; family Asteraceae; genus Tanacetum; species Tanacetum coccineum. The sequence continues at coordinate 39,081 of BQNB010030910.1, forward strand.
AGATATTAGATTTGTGGATGTTAATCTTGAGCCCCGAAGCAAGATAGAAAACATGGAGAACACGAATGATGTTTTCCAGATCTCTAGCGTTCCAGCTAGTAGTAATTATCACATCATCTACAAAAAAAGACAGAAATATTGATAGACGAGTTATTAATATTAATACCACTGATCAGACCATTACCCACAGCATCAGCGAAGGCATGAAGACCTTCCATGACAAGAATGAAAAGAAAAGGGAGATAGGGGATCTCCTTGTCTAAGGCCACAATTGATAGAGAATTCGGACGTAGGGCTACCATTGACAATAATAGAGGCTCTTGAAGATAAAAGGCAGGTTTTGATCCAAGAGCGCCATTTAAGTCCAAATCCGAGACTATCGAGAATATGATCTAAGTAATTCCAGCTAATAGAGTCAAAAGCTTTCTCAAAATCCACTTTAAAATTGAGAAGCTGTTTTTTTCTTTGTTTGTGCCATTCTATGATTTCACTGAGAATGATAGGGCCGTCAAGAATTTGACGTCCAGCTATAAATGCTGATTGCTCTTTACTAACAATCTTATGAATCACTTTAGATAACCGGTTTGCTAGAATCTTGGCAATGATCTTGTAGTGGATGCCAATGAGCGATATAGGACGAAAATCAGTGATGAGAGTATGATTATTAACTTTAGGAATGAGGGTGAAGAAGGAGGAGTTAGCTCCATAAGGAATATCACATGAGGTGAAGAAGGAATTAATGAAATCGTGTAGGTCCTTCTTAATGATGTCCCAATATTTTTTCACAAAAGCAAAGGAAAATCCGTCAGGACCAGGAGCTTTACTACTACCACAATCCCAAACGGCCTCCTTGATTTCCTCATGAGTCATGAGTCTTTCAAGATAATCCCGATCCATACTATTAAGGGTTTGAGAATGAGGAAGGTTAGGGAACGAAACCTGGGAGTCTTGGGCTTGGAATTTGACTTTGTAAAATTGAAAAAAATGCATCTTTAATCAAATTGGGGTCTATAATCCAATTGCCTTCAACCATAATACCATTGATCATCTGATTTCGTCTTTTCTGATTGATTAACCCATGAAAAAAATTTGTGTTTTCATCCCCTTCAATATCCCATTTGACCTGAGCTTTTTAGATGAGATCCATCGAAGCGAACTTATTTATGATTTCGAGCTCAAGAAGAATATTAAGACGATTCTCGGTGTCAGAAGGCGAGGCAGAGCCCTCATCGATTTTCTTTTCAATGGAGGATAATTCCTCAAGAACTGAAGCTTTTCTGTTTGTCTCCATAGTCTTGTTGTTGTTGTTCCATTGCCGAATCTTAGCTTTGAGAATACGGAACTTTTCATGACATTTGATAGGGAATTCGGAATTATTGCTAATAGATTCTAGCTTTTTGTTGACTGTAATAGGCATAGGAAATAAGGAGAAATAATACGTACCAATGGCGCCCAAACCGAAGAGATGAGAGTAGATCTACCTCCAATGGAAAGAAGCGAGGCTTTCCATTTAGATAGACGCTTAGAGAACGATATCAATGATATGAGGATCCCAACTCTTAACAAAAGCCCATATTGCTTCGATTAGGTAACCCCAAATAAATAAAGGAATTTTAAAGCGTTCAACCAGGTTTCATTCAAAAAAAGTTCCCTTCTTGGGCTTCTTCGAAGAGGACACCAACCCAAAAAGAATTGGATTTAAGAAGTGATTTTGAGGCCAAAACGTCCGATGGAAACATCAAATGGAAACGCACACTTTATAGTGTTAGCTACTCGACCAATCACCTATAAACAAAGCTCGTCAAACGAAGAAAAAATGAGAATGATTCAAGGTGTTAACTTTGAAACCTCTATATAAACCGGCAGCCATGGCATCTTCAACCGCTACATGAAGCCCCTCCATAGCTATAATGAAGAGAAAAGGGGATAAAGGGTCTCCTTGACGAAGACCACGATGAATATTAAATTCACGAGTAGGCCTTCCGTTGATCAGGATCGATGATGTAGCTGAGAGCAGACAACCCGAAATCCATTTTATCCATTTAACACTAAAGCCCATAAAACGCATTACCTGGAATAAGAAATCCCAGGATAGAGTCGAAGGCTTTCTCGAAATCTATTTTAAAGACCATAAGTTTAGCCTTTTTGCGTTTACTCCATTGAATCACTTCATTGACCATCAAGGGACCATCCAAAATCTAACGATGCTTGATGAATGCGGATTGTTCCTGGCTAATAATGGAGTCTATAACCCGGGCTAATCGATTCGCCAAAACCTTGGCGATGATTTTGTTATGAGCACGAATGAGACTGATAGGCCGAAAATCACTAACCATCATAGGGTTAGGAACCTTAGGAATAAGGGCAATAAAAGAAGTGTTACATCCGCGTGGAAGAATACTTGTGTTGAAGAAGTGTTGAACAGACCCTACAACATCTTCTTTGATCGTGTCCTAAAATTTCTTGTAAAAAGCAAATGTGAAGCCATCCGGGCCCGGGGATTTGTCGGAGCCACAATCCCATATAGCATTCTTAATCTCAAATTCAGTAATCAAAGAAACGAGATAGGAATTTTGATCTTCGTTAAGAGATTTATAGAATGGGCTTCGGCTAGCAATTTTCACCACGTCTACCCTTTGGAATTTCGTTTCATAAAAGGTAAAAAGAGCATCTTTGATTCTGAGAGGATCCGTAAGCCAATGTCCTTCGTATTTAATCCCATGAATTGAGAGATATCTACGTTTCTGATTAACAATAGCGTGAAAGAACTTGGAGTTTTCATCCGCCTCAATACCCCATTTAATTTTCGCTTTCTGAGATAAGTCTAGATTCTCTTTTAATTCAATGCTACGAAGATTTTCAAGCCAAGTAGATCGTTGGGAGTCTACCATCACGTCACCAGTCCCGTTAGCAATATTGTCATCGAAGTCTTTGATCTTCTTAATTAAATCTTCCTTATCTCGAGTCTGAGAAGTTATCCGATTTGAAGACCTAGACACCTTTGATATAGTTTTAAAGAGCCTTCACTTGTTGTTAAAGAGTCACAATGGGATTAGAACTATTCTCAGTAGCATGTTGTTCCTAAAATTCAATAACAATGGCTTGAAGGTGCTTGTCAAGAAGCCACGAGTTATAGAATTTAAAAGGGATTGGGCCAAAGTCTGAAGACGATGGAGATAGCAAAATAGGTCTGTGGTCAGAGATGTGACAGTCAAGAACTTGAGCAGAAAAGTTGTAAAGAAGAGATGTAGATCTTTCAGTGATGAGAAAGTGATCTAGCTTGCTTAATTTATCTCCACGTTTGTTAATGCGAGTGAACAAGTGACCTCCAATAGGTATGTCCCGAAGATGAGCATCTCGAATGAACTTGTTAAAGACATTGGTTGAAGTAGGGTTGAAAATGGTACCAATTCTTTCTGAAGCATATCTAACCACATTGAAATCACCAAAAATAAAATAATGGCCCGGGTTGCGATCTTTAAAATCAAGGATGTTATGCCAAAGCGTTTCTTTTTTCTTGTCTTCTTGAGGAGCATAGACATTAATCATGAAGCAATGCGTGTGAATTGAAGTCCAGTTACCTTCAACAAGAATCAGCAAAGGCATTATGAAGGCATCAACAAAGGCATTATGAAGACCTTCCATGACAAGAATGAAAAGAAATGGAGATAGGGGATCTCCTTGTCTAAGGTCACGATTGATAGAGAATTCGAACGTAGGGCTACCATTGACAAGAATAGAGGCTCTTGAATATGAAAGGCAGGTTTTGATCCAAGAACGCCATTTAAGTCCAAATCTAAGACTATCGAGAATATGATCTAAGTAATTCCAGCTAATAGAGTCAAAAGCTTTCTCAAAATCCTCTTTAAAAATGAGAACGCGTGTCTTTTTTTTCTTTTTTGTCATCTAATGATTTCACGAGAATGATAGGGCCGTCAAGAATTTGACGTCCAGCTATAAAGGTTGATTGCTCTTTACTAACAATCTTATCAATCACTTTAGATAACCAGTTTTCTAGAATCTTGGCAATGATCTTGTATGGAAGCCATTAGCGATATAGGACGAAAATCAGTATGAGAGTAGGAATTGTTACTTTAGAATGAGGGAGGAAGAAGGAGAGTCTTAACTAGCTCCATAAGGCATTCACATGAGCGAAAGAAGGAATTAATGAAATCGTGCAGGTCCTTCTTAATGATGTCCCAATATTTTTTCACAAAAGCAAAGGAAAATCCGTCAGGACTAGGAGCTTTACTACTACCACAATCCCAAACAGCCTCCTTGATTCTCATAGATGTCCACTCTTTCTTTTAAGATAATCTGACCATGATATAAGGTTTGAGAATGATGCAGGTTAGGGAACCGAAACCCTGAGAGTTCCTAGGGCTTGGAATTTGACTTTGTAAAATTGAAAAAATGCATCTTTGATCAAACAGGGTCTGTAATCCAACATTGGCCTTCAACATAATACCATTTGATCCATCCTGTTTTCAATTCATCTTTTATTGATGATTAACCCGCGAAGAAAGAATTTTGTGTTTTCATCCCATTCAATATCCCATTTGACCCGAGATTTTTGGTTAGTATCCATCCGAAGCGGAACTTATCTTATGATTTCGAGCTCGTGAAGAAGATTAAGGCGATTCTCAGTGTCAGAAGGCGAGGCGGAGCCCTCGTCGATTTTCTTTTCAATGGAGGATAATTTCTCAAGAGTTGCAGCTTTTCTGTTTCTCTCCATAGTCTTGTTGTTGTTCCATTGCCGAATCTTAGCTTTGAGAATACGAAACTTTTCATGACAATTGATAAGGAATCCGGAATTATTGGAGTCGAGCGAATCCCATTCGGATTTGATGAGATCGTCAAAACCATCTCTCAAGAGCCATGAATTATTCAATTTGAACGGAGAGGGGCCAAAATCAATTTTGTCAACATGAAGGAGGATAGAGTTGTGATCCGACCATATCCTATCAAGAGCAGTAATACGAATGTCTAGGAGCAAATCAATCACATCTTCTGAAATAAGGAAACAGTCGAGTTTACTGAGCTTAGTACCTGCTTTATTTATCCAAGTAAAACAACGCCCTCCAATAGGGAGGTCAACCAAACCTGTAGCATCAATGAAAGAGTTAAAATAATCAGCTTCAATGTTATTAAAAATAGAACCAACACTTTCTTGCTCATTCCTGACAGCGTTCATGTCTCCAAACATAATGTAAGAGCCATTATGATGATGCATGAAGTCTTGAAGTCTATTCCATAAGGCGAGCTTTGAAACCTGGTCTTGAGGACCATAAATATTCACCATGTAACAATCTCCCACTACGTTTTTCTAATTACCTTTGATAATAATGAAAGAATCATCGCACTAAATGGAATCCTTTAAGAAAAAATTAGGGTCCTACATAGAGATGAGACCACCAGAACGACCCCGAGCCATACTGCAAACATAATAAAAATCAAAATTACCCCACATAGTTTTAAGCCTAAAAAGCTCAAGACGTGTCATTTTTGATTCTTGGACTCCTAGAAAATGTACATTGTGTTTAATGCAAAGATCTTTGATCTACAAGCGTTTTCTTCTTTTCCTCGTTCCACAACTGTTTATAGACAAAATATTCATTTATCTACCATGTGTATCCCGATTCCATTGATCATTTTATTTAGAGTTCTTTTACAACCTCTAACATCATAAACAACTGAGTTCCCAACATCAATAATTTGATTAAGCTTGTAAATGAGAGAAACACCTTTGATATTTTTCTTCCTAAATCTAGCAAATGATGTGGAGCATTTATTAGAGGGAGATGAACTCTTTTTCATGAACTCAAAACGAGGGGTCGACTTAAATCAGAAGATTCGGCCTTGCATTCAGGATTTGACTCTTTATTATTAGCTTCTTCCTTTGGTGGCTATTGAGGGACTATCAAATGAATATCTTCTTCGCCTTGTTTATTTTCCTCGTAGTTATCCATTTTTTGTTTGGAGACTTGATTAACAATGTTGTTGAGATTGGTTTGAATGTATTCTAAATCGTCAACTGAATGGTCATCAATGGACTCAAATGAAGTATCCACATCCTTAATATTGTCATTCGATGAAAGATCAATGTAGTCATCAGTGATTTTGATACACCAAGAGCCAATTTCCTGAACGGTTGCCTCAAATAGCTCATTATTAATTTTAACTTGAACATTTTCATAAATTAAGCCGTGAGATTTAGAAGAGATACAAACCCTACCCGAGCTAAAAGTACTCGAGTCTTCCTTTTCAAAGAAGAGAAATTTCCCAAAGCAGCATGCAATATTTTTATACGCGTTAGAGCCCCATGCACAAAGAGGTAGTCCAATAATTTCAATCCAAAGAATACGTTCATCTACTGTAAAGTTGGATGAGGGTGCTCTTTTTACCGAGTATAGATTTTTAAGGCTTTCGTTTTCTTAAAATTTAGAGCAAGCTGAAGATGAGGGGAATTGAATCTAAATCCAATACCCACCAACATGATGGATGTTCAATTCTGAAAAGCCTTCATTCCTACATATGGTGTACATGTTGCTCATGGAGTCAATATCTTTCAGTTTCACAAGGAGAATTGAGTCTGTATTAATCACATTAATGAGGTCTTGGTCATTGAAAGTGATGATGCATTTTTGATTGGTGTAAGAGGGGTTGGTGTTTGGTTTCGGTTGCTCTGCTTTAGTTGCTGGAATAGTGTTTTTGGTGACATTAGTGGTCAATATAGGGAAGACATTTTGAATGGAAGGGTTGTTGAAAGATTGAGTCGAGTTTGTTGTTTGAGGTTTAGGATTAGTGATATGGTTCGAGCGTTGGTTAATGGCAGGGGTAATAAAAATGTGATAACTACCAATCCAAATGTTAGACAAGGTTTTCACGAATACATTAGCATCCTTAATCTCAATAAATCTGATAAAACCAAAACGTTTACCTCCTTTAGATAGTTTATTGGCAATGAACGCATCAACCAATCTGCCATAGGGGGCGCACACGATCCAAAGTCCTTTCGATGTTAATGCCGGAGGCATGTTCGTCACGTAAAATGAGGTAGAAACTTTCTTGATGTCATTTTGATAGGGATTTCCAATCGATTTTGTGTTTTTGTTCCGAGTAATCCAAGTCCACCCGTTGTGATCCGTAGATTTAAATTGTTTTCCTATGATTGGAAAATGAAGGGTTAAATTTGGGTTTCGGAATTTAGGTAGGGATTCGTTGATAGGATTCCGTGGTGGAAAAAACCCAAGGGGTTTAGGGTTTCGTGAGATGGTGGTTTAGGGTTTCATGAGGATTGATTGATGATGGACGAATGGTGGTTTAAGGTTTCGAAGACGGATGAATGGTGGATTAGGGATTCAAAGATGGATGAATGGAGGAAAGATGGAGATTTAGGGTTTCGTCATTGTTACTGATTCAATCAATTAAAAGCTCCGATTTCTCCTAATTACACATGGTCCAAAAATATATACGCTCGTATATTACCGTTGAATTTTTTGTGCACCCGATTATTTTAAAACCCGATTTCGTCATTGTATACACATACATATCCTATATGCCATATTAATCCTACCGGCCTAACGCTGCATTGAAATTTCTAGGGCTGTGTGGCTGTGTCCCCCACACGAATTTTTTCTCCACATATGTTTTTTCATTCATATAAAGGACCATTAGAATAAATATCATACAAAGGATAAATCCAAATATTGTTATGAAGAAAATTTCATACCTAAAACAAATAGCTCTATTGCTCGTAATTTTGATACTTGATCATGTCTTTCAAGCAAAATCTGCTTCATTCGAATCACCTCTAGGTAAGTAAGCTTATTATTATCTCGCATCCTTGCTTATGTTGTATTCACGTACTTTCGCAAAGTTCATACTTATAGATGATTTTAGTTGAAGCTTGTCGATTACTTATGTTTTTCTTAACAAAGTTGGAGTTGATATCTTTCATGCAAATAACCTAGAGTGGTCAGACCAACTTTCTTGGAAAAAGCCCTGTTGTCACAGAGGTTTACCTGTGCCTACTCCATGCTATCTAAAAAAGTAGTCGTTTCATGGTTAGTCGTCTTGAAATGTCGAATTGGAAACTAGATGGCCCAAAAAAAAACTTTCTTATAAAAAAGGGTAAAAAGTTATTGGTTTAAGGAACATTTTTTACATTTGACCAATGATGCAAAATTTAATTTACAGGACATATATATTTCGGTCGAAGCAGAATGCTAAGAAAGCTACCAAAGCCGCTACCAGCGCCTAAGCTCAGCCAAGGTCCGCATTATAAGTTCGTGTATCCACCACCACCACCACCACCACCACCGTCACCGTCCTTACCAATACGCACAACATATCCAATTTTGCGTACGGTACGTAAGTTTTCACCACCATCAGCGCCTAAGCTAAGCAAACCAAGGAATTTTCGTATGTTTCCTTCACCGCCGCTATCACCACCACCACTGACACCACCTCCACTAGTGAAGAGGCCACCTACGAACTGCCACCTCCCACCACCGCCGCCATGACGTACTTAATAACTTAAAGCTCATATGCACTGCTTATCTTTGTATTTTCAAGATAAAATTGGATTTATTCTTGAGAAAATTACCAAAATGGCCCGTTGGAAAACGTGATAGCATGCAGTGAACCTGCAGCTTTTTTTTCGAAATTAAACTTGTAAATCGCGCCCCAATGGTAGCGATTTACATATTGTACACGTGTCGGCACTCGATTGGCTGTAAAAAAAAAGTAAATCGCGCCATATGGGTAGCGATTTTTTTTTTCGGTCATTGATGATGATATATGGTTTTAATATTTTCTAGGGTTTTTTTTGACGAAATGTTTATTTTCTCTATCTTTGAGCATGTTTTTTCATACCCAACTGTTTGTAAAAATTGTTTTTATTTCCTCAAATGTGTTGCCTTTGATGAGCTCTACACAGTTACGTAAATTTTAAAAAAAATAGTTTTAGTATGAATGAGATATGATGTTGCAAAGTGTGTCAGTTAGGTTAATTTTGAAATTTTTTTAGGGTTTCTGTTTTGTAAAAAAACAGTATTCCGTCTATCTTTTCCTATGTTTTTGCATACTGATTAGTAGTTTAAATTTATTTTGATTTCCTCAATTGTGTTGTCTTTGATGAGCTCTACAGAGTTGACGTAAATTTTTTTAAAAATAGTTTTGCTATGCATAAGATATGATGTTGCAAAGTATGTCAGTTGGGTTTATTTTGAAATTTTTTTAGGGTTTTTGTTTTGTAAAAAAACAGTATTCCGTCTATCTTTTCCTATGTTTTTGCATATAACTTTTTGTTATTTGCTCATTTGTGTATTCGTTGATGAGGTCACATATTGAATTACAATTTATTAAAAAAATTGTTAATATGTATAAGATGTGATGTTGCAAAGTGTAATTGAAAGCTTAAAATCAACGGTAGTCATTAAAATCATTACAACATGAGAACAACAAGATATCTATTAGATTAAAGGGCCAAGATTATTTAGATGATAAACATAAAAACAACAACAAACAACGACATACATGTTTAGCAAACTGGTGTTAAACAATAATGCTTTTACATATCTCTGTAGTTCGTCATTAATTGTCGCTTTTCTTCCATGCTCCTTAGCAGCTCATCCCTAACGCTTTTCAAGTATACACACTTCTTCATGTCCGCTCCTGTCATGCATCCAAGAGCGTACTTACCATATTCAATTAGTGGGTGATCGTGCAAAACCATTAGATTGTTTATTTCCACCCTACGATCTGTAAACCTATCAGCAAAGCGATGCATCAAGGCTAGAATTTGTTCCTCCAAAATAGCTTCTTCATCTAGTGCTTCTTGTAGTTTTGTAAGGACATTTAACCTAACTTGTTCTGGGTTACTAGCCATGGTATAAAATGAGCAGATAGAATTAATAAGTTGTTTGATAGTTTCTATTTTGTTGTGAGTAAGAGTCCTCAATTTGTGTGAGTATATATAAACAATGATTTGACTACATTTGTATTTTAGATATTGAATATAAAAAACAATCTGACGAATTGTCAGATATTTTCCCAAAGCGCGTGTGATTCTTAGTGATAAACAGTATTGTCAGTGAGTTGTCTGATACGTAGCAGTAAAAAACATGTGTGTTGTCAAATCATGTACTAAATCGCGTGTAATTCATAGTGATAGACCGCATTGTCAGTTAGTTGTCTAATCAGTAGCAGTAAAAAACATGTGTGTTGTCAAATCATGTCCTAAAGCGCGTGTGATTCATAGTGATAAACAGTATTGTCAGTGAGTTGTCTAATCCGTAGCAGTAAGAAAAATGTGTGTTGTCAAATCATGTCCTAAAGCACGTGTAATTTCTAGTGATAAACAGTATTGTCAGTGAGTTGTCTATTCCGTAGCAGTAAAAAACATGTGTGTTGTCAAATCATGTACTAAAGCGCGTGTAATTTCTAGTGATAAACAGTATTGTCAGTGAGTTGTCTATTCCGTAGCAGTAAAAAACATGTGTGTTGTCAAATCATGTCCTAAATCGCGTGTAATTCATAATTGTCAGTGAGTTGTCTAATCCGTAGCAGTAAAAAATATGTGTGTTGTCAAATCATGTCCTAAAGCGCGTGTGATTCATAGTGATAAATAGTATTGTCAGTGAGTTGTCTGATACGTAGCAGTAAAAAACATGTGTGTTGTCAAATCATGTACTAAATCGCGTGTAATTCATAGTGATTTACAGTATTGTCAGTATCTGTAGCAGTTAAAAAGATGTGTGTTGTCAAATCATGTCCTGAATATTGTAAAATGTTCATTGATAAACCAAATTGTCATTGATAATTTTTTTTCTTAATGCAGAATGAATAACAATCACATAGAATTGAAAAAAACCCACATACAATCTAGTAGATTGCAACCATATTTAACACAATTAAAAAAAACAACAAACAAACAACAACACACATGGTTGGCCTTGTGATCTTTAGCAACATCATTATATAGTCTATAATGCCATGTAGCTGTTAATGAAGTTTTGTTTTGCAGAAATGCTCCTCAACAATTGTTGTCTTGTTCTGAGTATGTTGTTTGTTGTACAGATATCTGCTTCAAGTGTCATTAGTAGAGCATGCAATCCGTAGGTATTAAGGCTAGTTGTAGGCATACTTTGCAACATTGTTATTTGTACCTGACGGATACGCATTTCCTCTGAATAACGATTTAAGTTGCTCAACAACTGTTGTGCAAGTGTTTCCTCATCTTGAATCTCCCTTTGTAGTTTTGAAACAATTGTTTGACGTGCTTCATTTGCAAAGTAAGCCATATAGTTTGTAAATAGAGAGAAGAAGTGTGTGTGTGTGTGACAGACAAAAGTCTAATGTAGATGATAGGATAGTTGATATAGGGGAAATAGTATGGTCAGTCTTTATCAATAGACTGAAATAGTAAAAAAGCTGACAAATCTCGTACATTTATAAGAGATAATAGACATTTTCATGGATTGGTATTTATCAACTGTCATTGACTTGTTTTATTAAGATTGGTACTTAATTATTCAATTGATTGAAAAAAGGAACAAAATGTGTACATTGAACAGACTTTGTTAATACATATTCAGTTACATGAATATTAGTACATATTTTTTCGTTTCTGCATTTGATGTAGATAGCTTAGATCTATCTTTGGTTCTTCCATAGAGCCATTGTTGGGAATCAGCACCGAGCTTAGATCTGTCTTTAGACATGATACATTGGTTTCCTCGTCTTCAAAGTGTTCTTGTTCCGCCCATTCAACCATTTGATCGAAAGTGTAATCATTTTGTGTTACCTGCCTTATAATGTCTTCATTTTCACTTGAGTAGTCAGTTATGACATGGTTCATCATTTCTGCCAAGCTAGCATTTGAGAAAATATATTTTGATATAACAAAATTGACACCGATGTGGTCAACGTAAATTTCCAATTTGTACTGCGCTGAAGATATATCAAACATGACATGCATATCATAGTTGTTTCTAAGTTTAACGGTTATTGAAAATCCATTGTGCGGTATTTTATAATAAAGAGCATGAATCTTTGTACCCAAAATATTAATAAAATATTGTTTCAGCTCTTCTAGTTTCAATCTTGGAATCTTGATGTTGAATGTTCCACCGTTGACGTACATCGTGTTATTTGTGTCATCGAGCACCAATTTACCATTATTATGAACCACAAAATTGAAAACGGTTTGCGTGTAGGGTGTAGCATGTTTTGTTTTATTAATAAAACCTAGTTCACCAACTAATTCATAGTAATCGAACTTTTTTTTCTTTCTTTTGTCCATTTGATGTAGATAGCTGAGTGATTCTTCTAGTTTTATTTTAGTTTCTTTAGAAATGACACCTGCAAATGATTCTTCCAAAGAACCATCGTTTGGAATCAACACCGTGCTTAAATCTATTTGAGTATGAGAAACGAAAACCAGTAACCAGGCAAAATTCCTCTCTCCCAAATTGTATTATAAAATTATCAGTTATATAGTAATACAAAGGGACGTTTTCATTTCCTTCACCTTCTGCCTCAAGTTGCTGACTTAACATGAAATGTATTAAAATACAATTCTCTGTCCAATCATTTTGATCTAATACCCAACCAAAACAAGATTGCCAAAATAGTTCTTCCCGTCTAGTCCTAGTAATTTTTTCTTTAACTATTTTAGGTAGCCTTAACTTACTTCTACAAGTAACAAGAACACGGGGTACCTAAATTAACAAATACATAAATAATTACTACACATACAAACATCAAAAAATATAATACTGGGTAATTAAAAATATAAATATTATACCTCGTAACCGGTCAAATCTATCTTATAAGAAGTAAAACACGAAGTCACCAACAACACCACCTCAAAATCACCACAAACCGCAACAATCCACAACACAAGCTTCAAACTAAATCAAATATTATACGAACTACTTCAAATCAGAACTGCTTATTTTTTGAAACAAAGATATGCACATTGTATCTACTATATCACTTCTTATTTATATGCATAATCAGATTCTTATTTTAGAAAATAACAAAACATTACTGCACTTGGCAGTGATAAATCATTTCATATTGTAGATTGTTGTGCTTCTTAAAATACAAACAGTAAAAAAAACCCAAAATTGTTATCCTATACGCGCGATTTACATTAAATGCTCTGACCCAACTGTTTTTCGACCCACGTGCAACTGACAAAAAGCTTTTTTTTTCGGAAATCGCTATCCAGCGGGCGCGATATCCATTTTTAAAAAATTAGGGCTCCAATTCATATTCGTTATTTCCTATGTTACCTTAATTAGCCGACACGTGTGAAGGTTTTATACTTTCATAACAATTATATTAAACCATAACATCAAAGCATAGAATAGCGGAAGCAAATAAAGGATCAAATAACATGTTTGA